>JAZGTK010005402.1:0-22521 GCA_036877625.1 Ambastaia sidthimunki
TACGCTGGATTACCCCAACCCCAAAGACTCCTCTACCTTGTCTTACATGTTGTAAAAGTGTCCTGATTATGTGCTTCTGTTGCTGAGGTGTTTTTTTCCTGTTAACACACTATGCTCCCCCTAAGAGCATAGTCTGGGGGTGGCTTTTTTTTCGCCTCACCTTTCCTCATGTGATGCTGTATTTCTTTATATCCCTGTCTTCCTGACCTGTCTACCCCCCTCTTGTTAAATCATGTATGTTTGTATTATGTGTGGATGGGTTGATGGCTAATTTCACTGGTACTTGTGACTAGTGACAATAAAGGCTACTACTACTAGCATGTTTTAGCATGATTTTGCATGACGTTTACATTTCAACAATGTTAACACGTTTCATTGTGATATATATATATGTGGTTTATTCGTGGTGTTTTGCAGTTGCTAGGGTGCTCTAAATGTTTGACACGGTGTGGCTAGGAAGTTGTCAGCTCTCTACAATGTTCTAATGCTGAGATATTGATTATTATTTTCTTTACATGGGTGCTAGGGTATTGTAAATGATTGCTAGGGCTTAGATAGACTGTTTCCATGGTGATAATTAAAGACTAAATACCAATCTGAGTCAACAGACACCACTCACTTGTCTTTTTAAAGCTCTGATGCCACTCACCTTTATCAACTGTTGACTACAAAGGAGGAGGAAACAGGCTAGCTGAAAGGGCTGAAAGGGCAGCAACACAAATGGATGATGGACCTGGTCCCAAACCCTGTGCTGAAGCAGTCTTATATGCTCATATCTTTGGGTATCATATATTAAGCAGATCTCATATCTACCCAAGCGGAATGTGCCCTCTCCCCTGTGAGGCGGACCTTCATTTGGACCAAGTCCAAGAGATATTCTGCACAGGGACAAACCACATCACAAACAATAGGAATGGTCTGTGTCAAGGGAGGATCAACACATGAAAGCATGTATCTTCCAGGTCTATAGGATTGCGAACCAATCCTGTTGGCATATAGAATGCCTCTGCATTAGCATCTTGAGGGGCAGTTTGTGAAGTGCCTAATTCAGAGTACGCAGATCCAGGATTGGTGGGGTAGCATGCTAGGGTACCAAGGATGGTCTGTTTCTACATGCCCAGAGGTTCAGTGCCACTGCCATCCTCAGAAGAAGGGTCACAAACTGGAAGTGGCCTAGAAAGACACAGGGAGAGAGGAAATTGCCCCTTTCATGAAAAGTTGGGTACAGACACCTTGCAGGTGCTAATGATAGTGGGAGCAGGGAAGGCCCCGTCCAGTTTTAGAGTGGCTTTGAAACCTTTGAAGGGTTCTTAGTAGTCTCCTGGCAAGCAGGTGTTGCAATCCTCCTGTGTAAAGATCTTCTGGGACAGCTCTTTTTTTTAGCATTAGGGTGATATGTCTTGTCACATATGTCATATATGTCTTACCTGGACAACGAATGTGGACATCGCCCTATCTTGGGCACACATTGGGCACATATCCTATAGGGCACATCTCTTTGCTGCCCACTATCGAAGGTAGTCAGAACAGACAAGTCTGCAAAGCATGTACATCCTTCTGAAGCAAACTTGCCACCACACCAGAAAACACAACCGGTTTACATTTACATTTAGGCATTTAGCAGACGCTTTTATCCAAAGCGCCTTACAAATGAAAGAACAATAGAAACAGTAAATCAATGAAAAAAAGGCAACAGTATGGAAGCATCGTGCCAATTTTCCTAGCCTAGCATAGAATAATTTACAAGTGCAATTGTCCCCCCCCTTTTTTTTTTAATGGAAAGAAAAAAAGAAAGTGTTAGTAGTAGGATAAGTGCTATTAATTGGGCAGGTGCTGTCGGAAAAGATGTGTTTTTAGTCTTGTTTTGAAGATGGATAGTAAATCAGCTGTTCTGATTGAGACTGGAAGGTCATTCCACCAGGAGGGAACAGTCCAGAAGAAGGTTCGTGACAGTGATTTTTTGCCTCAGTGGTGTGCCACCACTAGACGCTGCTCACTAGCAGAACGTAAGCTTCTGGAAAGGCACATAGGTCCATACCAATGAGTTTAGGTAACTTGGTGCAGACCCAGTGGTTGTTTTGAAGGCTACCAACAGTGCCCTGAACTTGATTCGAGCAGCCAATGGTAGCCAGTCTGGTGAAAAGAGGAGTGACATGTGCTCTCTTTGGCTCGTTGAAGACTACCCTTGCTGCTGCATTCTGAATCATTTGCAGCGGTTTGGTAGTACTTGCTGGTAGACCCGCCAGGAGAGCATTGCAATAGTCCAATCTGGAGAGAACAAGAGCTTGAACAAGGAGTTGCGATGACAGTTCTAAGAGGAAAGGTCTGGTTTTCCTGATGTTGTGTAAGGCAAATCTGCAGGATCTGGCTCTTGAAGCTGTGTGATCCGTGAAATGTAATTGATCATCAAACAGGACTCCAAGGTTCCTGGCTGTTCTGGCAGGAGATATTGTTGATGATCCAAGCTTAATGGAAAAGTTGTGGTGAAGTGTTGGGTTTGCAGGTATTACCAGGAGTTCTGTTTTGGCAAGGTTAAGCTGAAGGTGATGATCCTTCATCCATGTTGAAATGTCGGCTTGACAGGCTGTAATGCGAGCAGCTACTGTAGTATCGTCTGGTTGAAAGAACAGTAGAGTTGTGTGTCGTCGGCATAGCAGTGGTATGAGAATCCTTGTTTGTTGATGACAGACCCTAGTGATGACATGTAGATTGAGAAGAGAAGTGGTCCAAGAACAGAGCCCTGAGGAACCCCAGTGGTGAGATCATGTGGCTTCGAAACCACTGTAGGGATTTGAAAGCACATAATGAAAAATTATATGGAGATTAGTATATAAATAAATAAGTAGAAAAATGGAAAATAAATAAGGCAATACTCAAGTGCTGTGTCTGTGCTCGGTGGAGTCGCGCAGGTTGAGTCGCTGGTCTTTACACTCATCGGTCTTCACACGATGAGGGCTTCACATGAGGGCTGCCGCAACCGTGTACCAAGCATTCTTATACTTCCCTACTACCTTGTTATTCAAATCAGCAGGCCACGCCTTCGCACGTAGTATCGCCCACCGAGGAAAACCCCCTGCAATGTCAACGAGAACAAACGAGCACAAACGGGAACAAACGAGAACAAACGCAACCTTGCCACGCGACAGATAAACTAAGCAAAACAATGACTCGTGTCAACTAGTACTACACTGAGACTAATGGAAAATAAACACAAACTTACTTTCACGCTGCTGTCCTCTCCTGTTGCTTAACAGTTTCTGCGCGGTTTGCGTGGTCTGCACGGTTTGAATGCACGTGGTAGAGACTAAGAGGTCCATGCAGACAAACCTGTTAGATTATCTCCCAGTGATCTCTTCATATTGCCCCCGGTGCTTACTGATCAGGACCTCACAGAGGTGAAGGAAGCAAAAAACCTGTGAACGCAACATTCTAAGTAGAAAAAGGAGTAGTAAGTAGGGGTTGTAAAACCCTGTCTCGGCAGGTGGAACAGGCTTGATCATGTTCTTTGCCATGTTTCTTTGTCTCCACACGCAGGACTGCTGCACTTCTATCCAATCATACTGAGGAAAAAAGGATTCACATAGGATTTATCATTCTGATGAGCCAGCCTAATGGGTTGGAGAGGGCAAGCCACGGCCTCAGTCACCATGCTAGAGGCTGCAACATAATGATGAGTGTGCATTCAGGGGGAAAAACAGGCTGGATCTTGTTTACACAAACATCCCCGGCGCGTACAGGGCGGAGCCCCAGCCCCACCTCGGCTACTCAGACCATATCTCTGTTATGCTAATTCCAGCATACAGACGAAGACAGAAGATCGAAACCGGTTCTGAAGCAGGTGAAAACCTGGCCGGCAGGAGCCATCTCTGCTCTTCAACCAGAAGCCGTGGATGACTGCAGAGGTGCGTGCACTACTGAAAACCAGAGACTCCACCTTCAGGGCAGGTGACAAAGTGGCCCTATAAACAGCAAGGCCCAAACTGTCCTGGGCCATCAGAGAGGCAAAGCACGCACACGCTCAGAGAATCCACAGCCACTTCACGACCAGCAGAGACACGCGGCGCATGTCTCTACTACAGGTCTTTATTTCATGTCACTACTTGTTGTACTTTGTATAACTAGTATGTGACAAATAAATATCTTGAATCTTGAATCAACACCACCTGCCAGTGACAGTGATGCCTTCCTTCCAGATGCGCTGAACGACTTCTGCGCTCGGTTTGAAGCATGACCAGGTGCTGTGTCTAACCACGGCTGATGTAAGAAAGACTCTGCACAGAGTTGACCTGCGGAAGGCTGCTGGACCAGACAACATTTATGGTAGGGTGCCCAGAGGATGTGCAGACCAACTGGCAGATGTTTTTACTGACATCTTCAACATCTCTCCGAGCAGCACCGTAGTTCCAACATGCTTCAAGGCCACCACCATCGTCCCCGTGCCAAAGAAGTCTCCAGTGTCCTGCCTCAATGACTACCGTCCACTTACACCTGTCATCATAAAGTGCTTCGAGAAGCTTGTCTTGAGGCACATTAAGACCCTGCTGCCCCCCTCACTAGACCCCCTGCAATTCACTAACCGCCCCAGTCGCTCAACAGATGATGCCATTAATACCACCCTCCATCTGGTCCTCACCCACCTAGACAATAAAAACACATACATTCGAATGCTCTTCATTGACTTCAGTTCAGCATTCAACACCATCATTCCTCAGCACCTGACTGAAAAGCTGAACCTGTTGGGCCTGAACACCTCCCTCTGCAGTTCCCTCTGGACTTCCTGACTGGGAGACATCAGTCAGTCCGGATCGGGAACAGCATCTCCAGCACCACCACACTGAGCACCGGGGCCCCTCAGGGCTGTGTGCTCAGTCCATTGCACATTGCACATTCCACACACCCTTTTCTCCCTCCTACCATCTGGTAAACGGTACCGAAGCATTCGGTCCCTCACGACCAGACTTTGCAACGGTTTCTTCCCCCATGCCACCAGGCTGCTAAACACAAAATAACAAATTACACTACTGCCATTGGACTATTTTATTATTTTTAATATTTGCACTGTCACTTTACACAATCACTATATCACTTTTACATAGAACTGTGCGATAAACTCCACTTTGACTTTGACATAACATCCAGTGAGTGACAATAAGGAATACTGCTAATAGGGAAGCAGGCCTAGTCATTTGTTGGCATTGGAATTAGTAAAAAATAAGGCAAAATCTTAAATACACACATTTTTTGTAAGTCTCCTCAAACTGTCTATTTCTCTTCAAGCAAATAACATTCTTCTGTTCTTCTCCAATGCGAAAGTTTCAATCATGCAAGCGTTATCAGTGTTTCACAATTTCAAAAATGTATAAGGGTATAGATGCAAGTATAAATAAATAAATAAAATAAATCCACACTACTCCCCTTGAACCTGACTACTGTCACAAACCAACCTGCCACGCCAATTCCATCACGTTCCCAGTCACCAGAGTTTTAATCGCCATCACCTGCTGCACATCACCAAGACTTCTCCATAACCTATCACAATGTTACACCTCACCAGTATCCGAATCACCCGGACCTGTTCCTCATTTCCACAATCTGAGACTACTATTCAAATACGCACACCTCAGCTTCACTCGCTGTCCGGTCTCGTCAACACGTTGCAGACTACCGGTACGTATGCTGATCTCAAGATCATATACTAACCTGTATTCCTTACCTGTGTTCCCTAGTCTGTGTTCCTGTTTGGCTGAGGTGTGTGTCCATGTATTCTCCTGGTTTCTCCGCTCTCCATTCTCCCATGCCATCCTAGGAAAAGGAAATCTATCTGTCAAAAACAAAGAAAGCACCGTCATATCCAAGTTACAGACCCACCATCAACCAAAGTTATCATTACTCACCTGTTTCATTATCCCTGTCTACTTACCTGTTTACTCCAATAAACCTGTCATTATTACGCTTCACCCTATATGCAACATTATTTACTGCACATTATTTTACATTATTTGCATTTTACAAAATTTACACAGAATGTTCAGCACTAAAATACAATGCATTCCAAATAAGGGCTCTGAGTGTCTTGATGGAAGAAGATTCCAAGGTGCCCTGACCTGCCATAGGCTGCAGCTGGCACATTGTACCAAATGTTTTTGAATGTTCATCAAAAAAAACTATTTTTGGACTCAAGTTTGCAGTGATTTAGAAGAACTGATTGGATGTAATGTTACTCCAGACCCTTGCATATGGATTTGATTGATTTTTTTAAACCTTGGATCAATGGACAAAAGGGTTCTGTTTTCAGGTTTTACTGCAAACTTTGGTGGGTCACTAATACAGATATATTACAGATATAGGTATATGTTTAATAAATATGAAAATCACAATAAAAGAAAAACTGGCGAATATTTGCATGCTAGTCTCTGCCCTTGACATATGGGTATATAAGGACCTGACATTGACCATTCATTGAGAATTGTGTTATCAGGTTATGGAACTGATTGTCCCAATGTCTTAAAAAGAAGACCTTTATCTGCTGGAAATCTTATGCCGTATTACAATGTTTTTTTTTGCCTCATCTCATCCTGTGACCTTCCCTGGGTGCTTCGGCAGGTTTTTGAGCTGTGGATTGCAAAAGAGTGAATTTCCATCCTGTAAATAGCAAAACAATTAGTTAAGAATATGGCTTTTTAAAGATATTTAAAGATATTCTTTTGGATACAGTTGCTTTATCGCTCCTTCAGATGGTCACAATGGTGTTTGCAGTGTTTGTTTTCAACCACAATTAAATTACAAATTACAACATGCTCTCATTGTAAGAGCATGTCAATTAAACCGTTGTGGTCATGGATTGCCTGCTTTGTGCAGAGGCAGAAATCCACTCCAATGGATCCAGTTGTGACCTGTATATTTCAGAGTAATTAATTGCAATCAGCTGGGTATATCACTTCCCTTCTCTGAGGTGATAACGTGTGCCATTTCATCCTTTTCAGCTAAGCCTGTGTATCTGAGCTTGGTACTTCATACCTAAGAAATTCCACCCTCTAGGGTAACCAATATATATGTATTTTCTATCGTCAGATTTACCCTTTGGTAAACCTTGTTTCTTTCTCTCTGTAGAATCCTTTCACTACTACCACTGTGGCTAGGAACCCTCACGGTTGATAGTGTCTTTCCCAGTATGTTTCTATATACTTACTAATCTTATCTACCACATGATACCTACCACTGATAGAATGTGGCGTCCGTAGTGTTCTTTTCTCCAAAGAGGTGGGGGATGCTTCCCAGCTTCTATGCAAACAGAAACTTTAAAGGCCACTGTGGTACCATTTCTCTGTAAGTGCCAGCTCAATAGGTGACAATAGGCATCCTACACCTTAAGCTGGAAGGTTACAACTAAGGCCAAGTGCTTGCTACGAGGCACACACAGCCTGCTCATGTTTGCTATGCCTTATAGCACAGTTCAGCTCCTGTGTAGCTTTGTATACGGGCCCCTAGTATCACTTAATCGACACAAATGAGTGAGAGAACTCATGAACTCACTTGCCATACGTTATTTTTTCAGCAGGTATGGCAACAGCTTTTACCTCCACAACAATTCTAAGAGAATTCTAAGTGTGTGTACTACATCTGTCTTAAAGCCATAAAATATCTGAACATTGCATAATGAAAAAGAATAGGAGACAATGAACAGCGAAATAGTAGAGTCTTTAGAACTGTAATTAAAGCAGTATGCTAAAAGCAATATTAACAATTTATAAAACCCTAAGCCAAATTAAATGCCAGCAGTCTCCCAGTAAGATAGAGTCAGTAAGATCTTATCCAACAGAGTCAGCCTTGAATAAGTTTCTGACTTTTAAGGTGGCTCTACGTTTAGCTCTTACATCGCTCAAAAGAATAGGGGACACTGCCTGGTTGGATTTGCTCCTGGCTTTGTTAAAGCCATTTTGTACCAGACTAGACCAGACTATGTCCCCAAGGTCCCCAATGTGGCTGGTCACCTGGTAGTACTTCAACCCTTCTGTCCTCCACCACTTGAGTCACCGGAGCAGGAAAGGCTTTGAGGACCTATGTCCACTGCTCAGGCCAGTGGCATAAGAATTCTAACTTCTTACTCTATTTTGGTGGCCACAACTGAGTAATGTGGTCACAAAACAGTGGTTATCTCACTGGATCACAGATGATATTAACCTGGTCAACATTACTCCCTCCTCCCTGTAGGCAACTGCTGGTGCCATAACAACAGTGAAGTAGTGGGAGGGGGCAAAAACAGACAAGTCTATATGAAGGCAGAGGAAGAGGATCTTGGAGGGTGTGGAGCTGGCAAAGGAGGAGCCCATGGAGCCCTAGTGTTGATGGACCATGGTTTATCCTAGGTAGCACAGAGCCAAGGTGAAGCCAGAGGGCTGATGGGAGGAGTCATAGGCCTAAAGGTATGAGGTTCAGAAAAGGGATCAACCTTACAGGGTCAAGAGCTGGAAGATGTAACCAACTGGAGTGGAGCCAAGAAACAGCAAGCCTCCAGCAGAGGCAATGGATCCCACAGAGAGGCCAAGCTTGAGAGCTGGATGGAACTGAAGGAGCTAGGTTGGACCAGAGGAAAAGGAGCCAAGGGAATGGGTGGCAAAAGTGGAGACAAGTCAGGGCTCTGGCTGGGCCACTCTGTTACATTCACAGAGTCCCTATGCCACTCCTTAAGTTTTCATTAAAATATCTCTGTACTTTTTTTCATTCAGCTCTTCCTCAGTCCTGACCAATCTCCCAGTCTCTGCTGCTAAAAAAAACACAGCATGAAACTGCCACCACTATGCTATAGTGAAAATAACATGTTTTGTCAGATATAGTAACTCATACTCAGAATGTGACCTCTGCATTCAACCCATCACTGGTAAGGAGTGAACACACACTGCAAGTCATGAACACACACACACACCCAGAGCAGTGGGAAGCTATAATTGCAGTGCCCGGGGAGCAATTGGGGGTTAGGTGCCTTGCTCAAGGGCATTTCAGTTGCTACCTGCCGGCACTGGAATCAAACCAGCAACCTACTGATTACAAGCCCGACTCACTAACCAGTAGGCCACAACTGTCCCAAACTGTTGGGTTGTATTGGGCAGGTGATGAGTGGTGCCTGGTGATTGAGGGCCAGATGGATGGTTGTGGCGATGGCATCATCAGTGGAGCGGTTCGGACGATACGCAAACTGCAGAGGGTCCAGTGAGGGTGTCTTGATGTGCCTCATGACGAGCCTCTCAAAGCATTTCATCATGATGGGTGTGAGGGCGTCAGGACGATAGTCATTAAGGCAGGATACTGACGACTTCTTCGGTACGGGGACGATGGTGGTTGTCTTAAAGCACGTAGGAACAATGGCACTGCTCAGAGAAATGTTAAAGATGTCTGTGAAGACATCTGTTAGCTGTTCTACACATTCCCTGAGCACTTTACCAGGAATGTTGTCTGGTCCAGCAGACTTCCGTGGGTTAACTCTGCTTAGAGTTACTCTGCCTCATCAGTGCTGGTTAGATAGAGCACCTGGTCGTTCGGTCTTCCTCATCATTTAGTTGTTCTGTGCCTCAAACCGACCTTAGAAGTCATTTAGCGCATCTGGGAGGGAGGAATCACTGCTACAGACAGGTGAGGTTATCTTGTAGTTTGTAATCGTCTGAATGCCCTGCCACATGCGCCAGGTGTCTCCGCTGTCTTGAAAGTGGAATACACACTGGAAAAAAAGATCAGAGTGACAAACAAGAATTATTCCGGAAAACTAAGGAACCAGTTCTCTTCCAGTGACACCGCATCAGTGTGGATTGGCTTGAAAAACATCACTAATTACAAGACACCAACCCCCAGCACTGTGGAGAATCAACAACTGGCAGACAATCTAAACAAGTTCTATTGCAGGTTTGAAAAAGCACCATTACCACATCCAGCCACCCCCCTCTTCCCCATCCGGCACTTTAGATCAGCGAAGATGATGTGCGACGGGTCTTAGGATGAATAAGAGGAGGAAAGCTCTAGGCACAGACAGTGTCACACCAGCCTGTCTAAAAACCTGTGCTGACAAGCTGGCCCCTATCTTTTTACTGATCTTCAACAGATCACTGGAGCTGTGCAAAGTTCCATCCTGCTTCAAACGCTTCACCATCATCCCCATCTCAAAGAAACCCAAAATTTCAAGATTAAAGGACTACAGACCTGTGGATCTAACGTCTGTGGCCATGAAGTTAATTGAAAGGCTGGTTTTAGCTTACTTAAAGGACATCACAGGACCTTGCTTACAGAGCAAAAAGGTCTGTGGATGATGCAGTAAACATGGGACTGCACCACATCCTGCAGCATCTAGACAGACTTACTTTGTGTTTGTGGACTTCAGCTCGGCCTTCAACACCATCATTCCAAACCTCCTCCTGTCCAAACTGACTACTACTACTCTGTTTTTCTGTTATTCTGTTTTTTTACATTGGAAAGTTATACACTAAAACAAATTCCTCATATGTGTAAACGTACCTGGCAATAAAGTAGATTCTGATTCAGGAATTATGGAGGCCACTGTGCTCTTGGAAACCTTCAGTACAGCAGATTTTTTTGTAGCCTTCCCCAGATCTGTGCCATGCAACAATCCTGTCTCAGCGCTCTGCAAGCAGTTCCTTTGACCCTTATTGTTTGATTTTTGCTCTGATATGCATTGTCAGCTGTGGGGCCTTTTATAGAGTCAAATCATTATTTAATAATGTCCAATCTATTTAATTTACCACAGGTGGACTCCAATCAAGGTGTAGAAACATCTTAGCAATGATCAGGAGAAATGGGAGGCATCTGAGCTAAACTTCAAGTGTTGTTGCAAAGGGTCTAAATAAATATGCCAATGTGATATTTTTTTTGTTTTAATAAATTTACAGACATTTCTATAATTCTGTTTTAATTTTGTCATTATAGGGTACTAAGGGCAGATTAAGGAGAATAAAAAAGAATCTAAACAATTTAAAACAATTTTAGTTTCAGGCTGCAGCCTAACAAAATTGATAAAAGTGAGGGGTATGAACACCGAGCTGAATGCACTGTACTTTGAATAATAAAACAAGGACTGACAATGAGCTGAACAAAACCAGGGAGTATATATACAAGGGTATTTTACCTGCATCAAATTAAACAAGATGCAGGTAAAACGAACTAGAAAATTAAGATATGAAAACTAATGAGGGAGGTACAAAACTATTACGTTAAAAAGAGAAGTGAACATAAGAAACTACAACAGAACATGAGGAAAAGGCAAAAACAAAGCATAAACCTGACAGTGTCTTGGTCTGGGTCTTAAGGTGTGAAGTCTTGGTCTAAGTATTAAAGGCTCTAGTCTTGGTCTGAGTTTTGGAGGGTTTTGACTATACCTCTGCTCCTCACATAAGCGCTCACATGGGTACTGATGTTGTGGTCTCTTCGATTGACCGTCTCATGAAACAACAGCCCAGATTGACACCTTATGGACCCACTAATTAGTGCAAATGGTGTACAATGCTTGCAAACCCTGCTGTTAACAAAAAATACAATTAACTCGTTAAAAAGGGGCTATTGATGGAAGTGCCATCTGTAAAGTCAAAGCCTAAGCCATTCATATATATGGGAAGTTTTTTTTTTTCAACGTTATAAATGTTTATACTGTTTACTGTAAATTTTGATAATTTTAGAACATTGAACATTTACAACATTTGATAATTTTAAAAACATTTAAAAACAACCTGTAAACTTTCAATAGTAGCATACTGTGAGAGCTAATAAGAAATAAGTCGTCTCACAATCAAATATTGTCTCTTGTTCAAGAGTGCGTTTCATGAATTGGATGCAGCTATAAATTTGATGAGGGGGCTACTGAAGACCAAATAATGCATGCAGTAAAATACCAAAGAGGGAGAGAGTTGGTCGAAGTTGTCTGTTCAGCAATCTATCATAGTTAGCAGCCCTGACCAAAGAATTTCTCCATGAAGTACTTCATCAAGACTAAAAGTTACTGAGGGAGTCTTCTGCCATGTTATGGCAGCACCTACTATCAGTGACAAAGCCTTTAAAGATATGTAAAAATATATTTAACAGATAATTGTCTATACAAGCTGTTTGCATCTATACAGCTATTGTCTATACAAGCTTTGTTACAAACAAAATTAATTAACAGTGTAAAAAAATGCCCTATAATTTAAATTGTCTCATTTACTTACCATCCAGTGACCATTAAACCTAGACCTGGTATTATTTTTTGGGTTTCGAAAAGATATATCTTCTGTTTGTTTGTTTTTTCTCGCATTGCCGTTCCCATACTTGGATGACAAGTTTAAATTCTTAACTGCTGTAACAAGAAGCTACAAACGCTTCACCATTATTGCACCCACACATATGATTTAGTAGCCAGATTGCCTTTTTTCTGTTTACAGAAGTGACGTAACCACAAGTGAAACTGAAATTTTTTTGGGAAATCATAGACTTACTGTTGCAAATCAAGGTAAGGAGCCCCTTTTTAATCAGTTATGTACTTGTTCAATATAATCTTATTTGTTTGTTTTGTTTTTTTACCAAAAGTTATAAATTGCAGCTTTAATTGCATTTAGTAATCAATAAAAAATGGGCCATTTGAAGAGAAACCATTGCTGCCACCATCTGTAAAACAAGCTTGGGCAATAGTGGGCATGCCAACATATTAGACTTTTAAGTGAATTGTATTGATTCTGTCCTACACCAGTGAGACCTGCAATGCTGGCTAATGTTGTTGATGAGACATAGGTCTTGTAAAAAGTGTAGAGCCATGCAGCTTCTTTCAGCAAACAGCGAGAAAAGGCAGGAGGGAAGTGAGCAAAAAATAAAAAAGCGGTCAATGGACAGTGATGGAGAGCAGGGCAAAAATGCAAGCACAGCAGACACACTGAGGACCCTGTATATAGTTTGGGAACACTACATTAGAGATAGACAAAAGGAAGAGACTGTAAAAAGCTGTATCGATCCCACCACAGCCAATCAAACCATCACACATGACCACAGGGCACCAAGTTTTATGTGATTAATTGACATCAGTACTTGATGTATAGTCTCACGGATTTACAAACAATAATGCATTGCATTTACATGTAGGCATTTAGCAGAAAAATTTAAGGAAAATAGAATATTTAATGGCCTACTGTATACACTTATCACTGTCATTTTCTGCATGCCGCACAAACTGATAAATAGAGAGGGGTATTGCTAATCAACCTTGAAATCTATGAATCTGCAGATAAGGAGTATTTAAACATCTTTGTAAATTAACTAAGACTGGATGTGGCTACGACTAAGGTCTGCTAATGTTAGCAGATACACAGCAGTTTACTAACATAAATCAAATGCTCCAACAGTCTGATGGTTTCTGTGTTCTGGTACAGACCATTTATGTCCCACTCTGGCACAGAAATATTTTATTATGTTTTTTTTACTTTACACTAAACAAAATATATTATTTAAAACTTTCTTTTGTTATACTATAAATATTACTTCATACTATATAATGTAACCCGTTGACATGATATACCACTGCACCAAGTGTATCCTTAACAGCAATTTCTTATCACCTCTTGTATCTTATTTCCCTTTAAGAGGGTAACAAGGCCCAGATAGAGTGCTTCAACTTTAAGAGGAAGTGTATGAATTAGAAATAGCAAATAAAAGCTATCTTACACTATAAGACAAAAGAAGAGGAGAGTTGTTGGAGACAACCAGTTTCCCTTTGATCCTTTGCTGTTGGGTTTTCACTTTGCTCTCCTCTTCCAAAGCTGAAATTTACAGAATATTTATCTTGAAGGGTTTCCTTTTCTTTAGTATTTTTCTGCCTTGCAGTGAGTACTGTGAGCGTTAAGGGAGAGGCTGGTTGGGATGATTTCCCTTTTATGTTTTAACCTTATTTGCCATTAATGCTTCAGGGATTTTGTTTAATGGGGTCATATTATGCTGTTTTTAAAGACCATTGTTTTGTGTACCAGGTGTTTTTTATATTGAACCTTTCCTTTTTTTAAAAAGGAAACTTTTTTATTCCAACAGAACCATAAATAGCAAGATTACAGTTATAGTAATCTTGTTGTATTGTTATATTTTGGTAGAAATTTTAGTTCTAATTAGCAGTAAAATTTGGTGGTCGTTTTTATACCACACAATATGCACAATTCATAAGAAATCATTTGACCGCAGCAT
Source organism: Ambastaia sidthimunki (assembly GCA_036877625.1). Lineage (NCBI taxonomy): Eukaryota > Metazoa > Chordata > Actinopteri > Cypriniformes > Botiidae > Ambastaia > Ambastaia sidthimunki. Next base: position 14,194 of record JAZGTK010005402.1, read on the forward strand.
TTCAGAGAAATTCTGCATTTTCAACTTTAAAGGCCTATAGAATCTTCATTTCTCAGAAGTAAATAAAATGGATGGTCATTTCCTGTAGTGGGCATCCCACACTATGCCCACATTTCTTCTTTAGAAGAAAATAAACACAACTAGATATTTATTTGATACAATGGCTAAATTAACCAAAAATAAAGTATCAACCGCTTCTGACATTTATCAATATCATAGCAGTGATGATTTTATGAATTTAGGTATTGTCAGAAAAATATCATAAACATGCAAATGCCTGCAAAACAATCACATCAGATGGTGCATTGTAATTTGCCCAAGAAACAACTCATCATTTTCTACTATAGATAAGGATGAACTGCCAAAAATTATTAAATTAAATAAACTAAACTAAACTAAACCAACAACATGTATTCTTGATCCTGTACCTACCAGGTTGCTAAAAGAGATGCTTCTGGAAAATATTGATCTTCTAAATAATATTGTTAGTTTTTTTCTGTAAGGGGCCATCCCATACTATATGCACACTTCATATTAATTCATCATTGGTGCTGGGATATGTCCCAAAAACTTACACACTGGATGTTATCAGACCTTTTATTAAAAAGACACAACTTGATCCAAGGGAATAAATTACAGACACATTTCAAATAAACCTTGTATTTAAAAAATTCTTGAAAAGGTGGTGTCCACACAAATATGTTTTTTCCTGGAGAGAAACGGTATCTGCGAGAATTTCCAGTCAGGATTTAGACCATGTCAAAGTACAGAGACTCTCTCATCAGAGTGAATGTAAAGTTTTAATTATTGGACCAGAATCTTCCACACGGAACAAACTAGAATACTGTCTTACTCTTGATGGATGCTCTACAAAGCCTGCTTCATCAGCTAAGAATCTTTGATTGATGGGTGTCCTTTCAGAATTTGTCCTTTAAAACCACATTTCTAATATTTGTAAAACTGCATTTTTTCTGGCATCTTAAAAATATGCCAGAACTATGACACATGCTCTCTATATCAAACATCAAGTTATTCATGCATTCATGACATCAAGACTCAATTATTGCAATGTCTTACTGGGTGACTTCCCTGCAGGTTAAGTTAAAAAACTCCAGCTAGTCCAAAATGCAGCAGCCAGAGTGCTTACGAGAACTAACAAGTATGCTCACATTAGCGCTGTTCTGTCAACACCACATTGGCTGCCTATCAAATATCGTAAAAACATTAAAATTCTGCTGATCACTGATCAGCATGCTGAAGGCCCTAAATGGTTTAGCTTCTCAGTATCTGGGCAAGCTCCTCTCTTATTAAAATCCTTTACGTTTACTGTGATCAAAAGATTCTGGCCAGTTGATAATAACCAGAATTTCAAAATCAAGCGCTGGCGTTTTTTTTTTCATATTTGGAGACCAAACTCTGGAACAGTCTACCCATTGTTGTCCGGGAGGCAGATACACTATGTCAGTTTAAATCTAGATTGAAGTTTCTCCTTTTTAATCTAGCCTACACATAGTCCTATGAATTTATAGCATTAATTAGGTAAACAGGAACTGGCGACACTTCCCATTAGAACAGATGTGCTGGCTTTCACTGAAGTCTTTCTGTTTCCATTTCCCCAAGGTCCTGTAGCTTTGTTGGATGGTGGCAAAGACAGGATCTCTGTTTGTAACATTGCTCATTGCATACATTTGTGTATTGTGTGTATTTTTTGGTGATATCACTTATATCACTTATATTCATGTCCCATAAGATGTTATTTTTCTATGTTACTATGTTACAAGCTGGAACGGCACATCTTGCCTCATTTGATACCTATCATGTTAACTGACTACATGTTGCATGTTGCATACATAAATACTGTTTTAGTTGGCAGTCCGAATACATTACCCTCCCATATCCATAAATTGTTTTATTAATATACATCTTGCACTTACCATTTGCAACAATACCATGTATTATATGTTGAACATGTCTGAATTTTTCTCATTTGTGTTTTTTTGAATACATCAGGTAAAGCTGCTTTGAAGCAATGTAGCTGTAATGGAGACTCAGAGGTAAGGGGATCCATTTGCAGCACTTTATTCATTAGTAAGACAGGCAGGGTTTAACACCAGCAAACAGGAACAATATGGGCAAGACAAAGGCGTAACCGTAACCAGGCAAGGGTCAGGGCAGGCAGCAAACAAAGAGGATAGTCCAGGTAACAGGCAAGGGTCAAAGGCAGGCAGCAAACCAAGGGAGTAGTCCAGGTAACAGGCAAGGGTCAAAAGGCAGGCAGTAAACAAAGGGAGTAGTCCAGGTAACAGGCAAGGGTCAAAAGGCAGGCAGCAAACAATCAGATAATCCAGGCTACAGTCCAATGTGATAACAATAATATACAATTTTTGTAAATTTTTTTACAGTGAGGGAAAAAATTATTTGATCCCCTGCTGATTTTGTACGTTTGCCCGCTGAAAAAGAAATGATCAGTCTATAATTTTAGTGGTAGGTTGTTTTAACAGTAAGAGACAGAATACAAACAAAAAAATTCAGAAAAACGCAAAAAAAAGTTTAACTTTTCAAAAAAATTATAGGTCTCCCAGTCAGGAAGTCCAGGATCCAATTGCATAGGCTCAGCTTTCTAATCAGGTGCTGAGGGATGATAGTGTTGATGGCTAAAGTGAAGTCAATGAGAACCTAGGTGTTCTTCTTGTCCAGGTGTGTGAGGGCCAGGTGGAGGGTTGTGGCAATGGCATAATCCGTGGAGTGATTCAGACAATATGCCAACTGCACAGGGTAGTAACCCTGTGGCAGCAGGGTTTTGATGTGCCTCATCTCAAAGCATTTCATAACGATAGGTGTGAATGCAATGGGATGGTAGTCATTTAGGCCTGACACTGTAGACGTTTTTGGCATAGGGACAATGGTGGTGGTCTTAAGGCATGTTGAAACACCAGTGCTGTTTAGTGAAAAGTGTTAAAGATGTCGGTGAATAATCTGCTAGTAGTTCTGCACGTTTTCTGAGCAACTTGCCACCTTGTAAAGGTTGTTCAGTGCATCTGAAAGGGAGGCATCACTGTCAAAAGCAGGTGAAGGTGTCTTGTAGAAGGGGGTCTTGTGATTGCCTTGATGCCCTGCCACATGCACCAGGTCACTGCTGTGCTGGAAGTGGCTGTGGACTTTCTTGGCATGTGAAGCCTTTGCCTCTCTGATGGCCCAGGACAGTTTAGCCCTTACTGTTCTTAGAGCAGTCTTGTCCCCTGCTCTAAAGGACTCTCTGTGCTTCAGCAGATCATGCACCTTAGAAGTCATCCACGGTTTCTGGTTGGAGCATGTTGTGATGGTTTTGAAACCAGTCACGTCATCAATGCACTTGCTGATGTAGCCAGTCACTGATGCTGGCTTTTTCACTATCATTTGCATCATCAGAGTCCCTAAACATGTGCCAGTCAGTGTGTTTAAAACTGATGTTTGTGTAAACAAGATCCAGCACATTTGCTCCTCTCGTTGCAAAGTCCACATGTTAATGGAATTTAGGGAGCACCAACTTTAGATTTGCATGGTTAAAATCTCCAGTGATAATAAAAAGTCATTCTGCAGCTCGAAATAATCCCATAGTGGCTTGTAAGCATTAGCACTGGAGGGAACGTACACTCCGACAATGAAAACAGTGGTGAATTCCAGTGGTAAATAAAAAGGTCTGCATCTAACAGTCACAAACTCCAGTAGTGATGAGCAGTGATTGGAAACAAGAAGAGTTCTTGCACCATTCTGGGTTGATGTAAACACACAAGCCACCACTGCAAGCCTTACCACATAGAGCTGAATTTTGTGGGCACAAAACAAGGCCTATTTAACGGAACAGCCGGAACTACACCCCTTATGTCCGGTCACCCTCTACTTTAATGTGCCCAAGAAAGGAGGTTGGTTACAACAAATAGACCTGCTAGACCTGTACATCCTAAATCAGACTCTCCAGGATGCTCACGCAGAAACACAATATTTCAGCGAATTGTCAGCAGGATTTGTTTGCATCCATAGACCTGAAGGACGCATAATTACATGTGTCGATCCTCCCTCAACACAGACTTTTTCTATGGTTTGCTTTCAAGGGGCAAGCATACTAGTACAAGGTCCTTGGATTCCTCACTCCTGGGTAACCAGGAGTTACCCAGGAGTGAGAGTATCCCTTATGGATACCACCCTATGGTTTTCCTTATTGTGTCTTCCCCTCAGCAGAGTACCTCTACCTCACTGCTGGGCCTAGGCACCCTCTCAAAGGATAGGGTCCTTCTCTGTAGTCTTTCCATATGTGTACTACCTTCTGTGTTTGTACATCTGTTGTATCTAGCATAATGACACCTATTACCAATGGGATGTTTTCTCCATAATGTTCTCCTTATCAACAGATGAGAGGCCACTGTCCCAGCTTTTGCTCAGCAGCAGGCCATTGCTTAAGCCTTATTGGTATGTCCAGGAAGGTTACGTCATATCTAAAACACTCGTGACAAGACACGCTACAGCTTGCCCGCGTCTGCTCCACTTAACTTGTAGCACAGTTCCGCTCCTGTGGCGCTTCATATAGGAACCCCCAGTGTTGTTATTGACACAACATTGAGTGACCAACAGCAAGAGAACTTCTTGGTTATGTCTGTAACCCTTGTTGCCTGATAGAGGGAAGACATTGTGTCTCTCATTTCACAGCACTGACCTGCATTACAAAATGAAGGGGACTGCTTTGGGTACTGCAAATTAACACATACTAGTTTGTGTAGAGTTTGTGTTACTGTCTGTGATGGGAGTACCCTGTAAGCCTCTGTGACATTTCAAGGAGAACTTTGTCACATTATGGATGAATTAAAAAGAAGACCTGTTCGGGCTGATGACAGAGACATTCTAGAAAAGGAATTAGACACACTGCTTTCACAGCCCTCATATTTGGACAGAATTCAACAGAAAATGGTTGAGGAAAAGACAATTTAGATAGTGATGTTCAAAAGATGCTTTTGCACCCCAGAGGACTGATGTTGTGGTCAAGAAACACAATTAGACTGTTTCCAATTCTGCAAAGATAACATTGTTTACATTAATACCACAGAAAGCCTTGTACACAAGGACAGTGGAATGTCAGCATCGTATTAAGGTAATTTTATTGGTAATTTTAAGTGAACAAAAAAGTGAAGTGGTCTAAAATATTTATATATAAATATATCTTTTGTAGAAGGTGCAGGACCATAACAATTTTGCCAATTAATTGTATTATTGCATTGCACTGACTGCAATGATAAGATGTCCTGTTTGCCTGTCATACTATGTATTGGCATGTATCCATGCACCACATTCATGTGTTGGAGAAGGTGTGGCTTTGCAGACTGCCCTACCTTTAATTCAATTCAGTTTTGTTTATATAGCATGTTTCATAAAAATGCATTGTTTTGATGCAGCTTTGCATATAATACTGAGATATATAAAAAAGCCAAAAATCATTTAAACATTTTTTTAAAAGTTATACATATTCAACACATAATACTTAGTATTATTGCAAATAGTATGTGCAAGATGTATATTAATAAAAGTAATAAGGGATACTAAGTTTGTAGTTGGTTTATAAATAAAGAGTTGACTGAACCGATAAAAACAATAAAAACAAAATTTGGACTATTTGAATAAATAGACATGCATTAGAAATACCTGACATTATGTGCAAAGGCTTATACCTCTCAGTGGTCTATGAGAGGGTAAAGTATTCTGACTGCCTACTAAAACAGTACTTCTGAGACTATACAACATGTAGTCAGTTAACATGATAGGTATCATATTAGGTAAGATATTCCATTCCAGCCAGTAGTGAGTCTTTAATCTAGATTTAAGATGACATAGTTTATCCGCCTTCCAGACAACACTGGGTAAAGTCTTCCAAAGTGTGGGCGCCGAATATTAAAATGATCTTCATTAGTCAAAAGTGGGACCCAGGGTGAAAAACCATAGTCTGAGCCACTTAGAAAGGATATGCATCCCGTACCACTCTTAGTGGGTGGATTTTGGGGTGAAACCTGTTTTAGCCAGAACTGAAATGGTCTCATGTGCAGCAGGCCAAATGGAACCACATTGGCCGCTGCTGCAATGACTCCCAACAGCCTCTGAATCTGGAGGACTGTCAGGTGCCAGTCTAGCTGAATGCTGCCCACAGCAGCAAGAATTGACTCCACATGTGCAGGTGACAACTGTGCCCAGATCATAGTTCCCAATTACCCCTAGAAGGGTACTTCTCTGGACAGGAGAAAGCATACTCTTCTGGGATTGAGTCTCGGCCCTAAGGACCTCATGAGCTAACACGACATCTCAATGCAGTGTAGCTAACACTTGGGAGCTGACCATGACTAGCCAGTTGTCTATGTAGATTAGTATACGGATGCCCTGGAGTCTCAAGGGAGACAGGGCTGCATTCATGCATTTTGTGAAGGTGTGATGTGATAGGGCTAGGCCAAAAGGAAGTACTCAATATTGGTAGGCTTCACCCCCAAAAACAAACCTGAGAAACTTCCTGTGTTCTGGCAACATCTTAACATGAACTGACGGAGGCAGAGTAGGTGGACGTGGAGCCCGAGGCAGAGACGCAGAGTCGATAATCCCAGGTGACAAAGAGAACCCGGAGGGCCAAGGGGGAGCAGATGTCACCAGCGACCGAGGCGAAGGCAGGGATCCGGAAGGACGCGGTGGAGCCAGTGCAACAGAGGACTGAGGTGAAGTCGGAGGGATGGAGGAGCCATGGAGGAAAGGCAGATGACTCCAGGGGGCCGACTGACGGAGGCAGAGCAGGTGGACATGGAGCCCGAGGCAGAGACGGAGAGACAATAATCCCAGGTGACAACGAGAACCCGGGGGGCTACAGGAGCTGCAGGGTCAAAGGGCCGAAGCGGAGTCCAGGATTCAGAGACAGGAGGCGAGGATGAGGGATCATCCAGCCACGGCGCCGTTGGTAGCTGGCAGACCTGCAGCTCAGCTACTGCACAGATGGTGGAGACATGGAATCCAATCAAACGTTTTTAATAGCCATAATCCATAAACGATACAGGTAAACAAGGCATGAACAGGCAGGACCATAAGAACACCCAATGTAACATTAATACCAGACGATGAAGACTAGACAGGAAACAGCTTATAAAGACAATGATAACAAGGACTAATTACACACAGGTGATTCTAAAGACACTAAACAAGACAGGAAATCCAAATATGGGCATACATGGGACAAACCAAACAGACAGTCCAGACAGGGGTGTTACAGCAACACACAGAAAAGGAGTGTAGAGTTTTACTCTCACTGCATCTCCTTTGAGCACACACAAATAAACTATTTTATTTAACTAAGAATACATAATAGAAATGTATAAACATTAATCCAAATTCCTCCCCCCATGGGGTTACATGTCTTTGATGTTTTATGTTTATATTAATCTGTGCACATTTAATGGTAAAGGTTTAGTTATTCTGTTACTCTAGTTACTCTACTAATCAAGATCACATGTATTTGTGTTTAGTATCAATGAGTTGCATTTTTCATATCCGGAACATTAGTGCCCACAACATTTTGATAACTTTGGTTGTAATAATATTATAAATCTTCTATAATAAAGAGCTTTCCCCCTTGATATCTGATTAAATTCCATATGCAAAACAGCATGTTGGAAGACAAAGGAGGTTAACTTTCTCTCACAAAGGATAACCTCTGATTGGATCATACAGATCTTCAGGGCGTGACATCCTTACAGTTTAGAGACCAGTGTCCATGAACACAGGTCTCTCTACTCTCTGACTCACGGACTCACTGACATTCTCCACTCTGCTCTCGGCTCGCCGTCGCCCAGATTTCACTCTTCCTGGCCCTCTCCTCAGGCCAAGAACAGTATAAGAATGCTAAGCTAGAAGAAGTTCTCAGCAGACCTCTAAGCTTGTGCCAGGCTGCGGCCTAGTCTTTCCATTCATCAAAGACCTCTGCATCAAACTGGTTCTCTCTCTCATCAATACAACATTCAGTGAAGATCAACTGGAGCCTCAACAAATTGAATCAGGACACTTTCATTAATGGGCAAGGCATGCAAGTATCACACTTGGTCTTAGTAATTGGAGCTTTAACTACCATTAGCCCTTTTACTGAGTTGTGCTGAAATTAGGAAACTAAGGGTTCATTCAGGTTGTTGATCTGCTGGCTTTCCAATAACCCTATACTTAAATCTTTACTTTGCCTTAACCTTTTTAGAAACTGTATGTGTGTTGTGTGTATGTTAGAGTAGTATGTGTTTAGTGTAGTTAATAAAGTCTTGTTTGTATCACACATGATGTTGTGGT
>JAZGTK010005403.1:0-22520 GCA_036877625.1 Ambastaia sidthimunki
ATGGCCTAACCTCAATGTGAGCACTGATGTAAGGGACACACACACACACACACACACACAAACACACACGCACACACGCACACACGCACACACACACACACACACACACAGAGGACAGGTTGTATCATCTCAGTGCTATCAGATCCAGCTGAGTTAAGGGTAATCTGAGCAGGCAATCTGAGCCCTATGGTTACACTTACTATTTAGGGTAAATAGGACAAATTATAAGCTGAGAGACTGACATAGTGCAGTGTTTGTCCTGCAAAGGAGTAGGAACATACGGAGAGACGATACACAGGTTGACATTGAGACAGATGTAGATAGAAGAACTTCTGTGTGTGCAGATACAGTGAGGGCCTGAAGATTACATGTTTGATATGAAGTTGGAGACTTTTCTGTTTGGTCCACATCTTGAGGAAAGCCATGGAGCACCCAGCCTCTGGTTATACAGTCCATCCTGCTTTGTCTCTCTGGAGGGCACTGTAAGATTTAAAACATACATTAATCTAGCTACAGAAACACTACAGGAATCTTTTCTATTCTTTGCACTTTTCATAATTATATGATGAAAGTACAATAATAAAAAGAGTAGAGAGTAAAAATCCCATTAAGACAAACTCTAAAAATCTCAAAGGAATCTCCTAAGATTCAACTTGTGGTGTCCTTTAAATGACTCATCCTATATGCCAAAAGCATGTCATTCTGTAGGGAATTACCCCATGAGATGCAAACAAACACACAACATTTTGTTTGAAATACTGTAAAACATCTAACAGACCTCAGAAAAATCTCTTTTATTTGTTTACTTCATTACAGATAATGAGGAAAAGACTATAGAAAGAAAAACAGTAATGAAACTTATGAAACATTTAGATATTGGTGCGCTCCTGAAGGTTTAAATGGACATACATGCAAATAATTGTAATTGCAAGTAAACAAATGATTTGATCTGATTAGAAATCACATAGGAGGTAAGGACACTAAACATGGTTCACTTAAACAGAGGTGCTGGGCATCTACAGTAACTAATCTAGTGTTGTTTTCAGATAAGAGCAAACAGAACAAATGACATTAAAGATGTTGGTTTGAGGTAAATTAAAAAAAACTGTGTTCTTGCATGATATCAGTGATCTCATCAACCAATATTACCAAGGACGTGACTTTTGTTTGTGTCAGTATGAGATCAATGCGGTTTACTCAGATGTGAGGTGATAAATAATTAGCACACACCATTTGATTTAAATTCATGTATGTACATTTTGTCCTTTGAAGATATTTCATGGGTTCCTCTCAGAATACAAAAGCCTTCAACAGCTGCCTGACAGGCAACATGAGTGAATTGTTAAGGTGATGATGGCACCTCTTAAATCCCATAAAAAAGTGTGTTAGAAGAGGGTGGCGCTCGTAATACTGAGGGAAAATTAACGAGAGCAGTGGAGGACAAATAATGAGGTGAATAAAAAACATTCTTTAAGGAAAGCAAGCTGGCACCCAGGGGGGTCCCCGCAGCTAGTGAAAAATTAAAATCGACGGTTTCAAACTGTCCAATTTCCACATCAAACGCTTGCAGCCTCTTGCCTATCTCTGCAGCCCTGCTTCAAACATCATCCTGCAGAGGGTTTCTGTTCTTCCCTTCCTCGTCTCCTTCACTTCTTATAAGAGTATTTTTTGGTTTGCTTATTAATCCGGCTTTTTAAATCCCCAAAGCACTGTACTGGTTACACTAGCCACCGTCTCTCCATCGCCTAATTATACCCCTGTGAGGCCATTAATCAACTTGTAAATTATTTAGGCAAGCTCTCTGCCTCAAACCCTCACTGTCACCAAGATAGAGGGGGAGATGTAAGGAGGGGGTGAGAGAACAGAAAGAGAGAAGCACAGAAATCACTCTCCCAGGATACCACAGTCCTGTTCAACAAGGCAATGGAATATGAGCTAACAAAACATTTACATTTCTTATGCACACATGCCTCCTCAATACAAATGCAATATGAATTTATGAACATAAGTTGCGTGTAGCAGACGTGGCTACAGCTAATAAGATAACACGCTATTAAAATTATTTTGGACAGGTGTATGTGTGCATTAATACTCATGTATTGGGCATGGCCAGACCATATAAACCCTAAGCTCAGGAAATGATCATTGCAAGTTCAATACTCTGGCCCATTCAAGGCTGTCGAGTGCAATTGTCTTTCTCATCACTTTTATCCTTAAATACATAAATACCCTTATTCACCACAAAGAATAAGTGGCAATACCAGGTAGCAAATAAGGACCAAGATCTAGCCAAATGAAAGAACAAACAAAGCTAACAAAAAGTTGTCCATAGCTAGGCAGTTAGCACACATTCTAAAACGTTGAGTTGCTCAGGCAAGCAATGCAAGTTTGAATCTGGCTGGTGTTTTCTCCGGTCCCGTTTTTCCCCACCATTCCCATTTTCTCTCCTTTACACTTATCAATTAAAGTGGAAAAAAAGACCAAAAGAACAAAAAAGGCACATGAAATCAAACACACACTTGCACACATATGCTCGCCTACATTCCAAGCTTTGCATCCCTTGAGGATCTTTATTAAATTAATGAAAACTTGCTCAAGGCGAATGGCTCGGGTCAGAGCTGTGATAAAGGCAGTGATTGGCAGTCTCAGAGGCTGAGTGTGTTCTCTGAGGGGCGGGACTATGTATGTCTATATATATATTTACTTATGATCTCTGAGGGGTTTAGAACAGAGAGGTGTTGGGCAGATACAAAGGGTGTGAGATGGGAAGGGAATAACAATGATGAGGATAGAAGTTCATAGCAGACATCAAGAATTTTGGATGCATTCAAAATATAAAAATGCTGGTTATCTCACAACGCATACAAAAGGGTTAAAGAATAGAAGTAGCAAATATTGTGAAAGTAAATGTATCTAAATACGTCTGCAATTAAATAAATTCTATGGTAAAGATTTTGACTACAATAAACAATACACTAATATTGATGTGACTATAGCTCATTGTGTTTACTGATGAGTGCTGGTGTAGGGGGTCCAATTATGTCAAAAGCAGGAAACCGAACTTTGCACACAGCTTACAGAGTGTTCTGTGTGATTGACCCATTTGGCAGTAGGTGTAGGGGATGTGAGGAGGCACACCTTGCTGTTCTGACTCCAGGTAGGGTTTAATGAGCTCCCCCATATGGCTCTCATCAGCTGACACTGCCTTCAGAAGCCCACAGACCTACAGCGATGAAGAAAGAGAGAGAGAGAGAGAGAGAGGGAAAGAGAACTTTTGCATTTTAAATAAACAATGCACAATAGACACTGTACAATGTAACATTGAGTGTGTTGAAACTTGCAGATGAGTAGCAATACAGTTACAAACCATAAACAGAGAAAATGACATAATAAGTGACACTTTTTGTGCAATTAGTTTGGCTTGAAGATTCTTTTCTGAACCTGGGGGTCTATAGCGTCTATAACATATGTAAAAAAGTTTTAAAATCTGACAAGTTATGCTGACATAAGTTATCAGTGTCACTGCAGTTTCAGTATATGCAGATTAACTTGAGGTTTAGTGATGATTTATACATAATTATTAATACAATGACTGTACATGCAAACATTACAAAATAAAGATTTGTGCACTCAGGGTACAGGAGAAATATAATTTTCTCTGACCCTGTAGTAATAGTTCAGTACTGTACAAACACCTCACGAAACAATAAGGACGCAGATATTCTCTCCTGAATGTTTAATGGAGTGAGATAATAGAGCACATTTGTGAGGCTGGTGACAGCCTCTTACAGCCCATTCACTCAGATCATAATCAGAGATTGTCACTAAACTGAATATAAAGTCACTTGATTAATTAATCATTAGTCTTCCTTTCATGTCCACGGGACCATTTGCCTGTAGTGTGACATCCACAATGAGGCCATCTGTTAGTAGCTGGGTTTCACTCAAAACAATGCTGTTCGTCTAGAACCTGCGCTGGGCCTCGTTCTAATGTGCAATGATTAACAACAGCCTAATCATAACTAATGAGCCCCTCTCATCCAACCTTTCATGCTGCTAATTGTTAAACAACAACAGGATAAATGCTTCATATGCAAAACATGTTAATGCGCTAAAAGGCTAAGTCAGGGGAAACCAGGAATGTTACAATCAGACCGCATGCTGAATTAGCACTAATCATGATTTAACATGACGGCCTTATTGCTGTTAGCGCCTCAGTCTGAGCTTATGAATGTTTTATAGCAGAGTTTATCTCAAATATTTATTTAATGGCCTTCGTTTAGATTCATCAGATTTATCAAGAAAATCAGGTGCAGTTAAGTAAAGATTACGACATAATGGCACTCTTTGCTAAATCTACAATTTGCATAAGTACAAATCGAGCCCACAGCACAAGCCATTAGGCTACAAAGTTGCTTTCTTAATAGCTTCTCAACAGAGCAGTTTGACTTTAATACTAATGTGTCAGGAGCCTAAATGAGCCTTCATTTCTCCCCAGATAAGCCAAATGTATGAGAAAGAAAAGCTTCGGTGACAGGAGAGGAAATAAGTGTGGAAAAATATCATTTCGAAGGGAAAGAAATGTCTGAAAATGAATTCAAATCTCTCCCAATTCACATTGATGTAGTTTAAGCTGGCAAAATATTGTTAAAGTTACAGATATGAAGATTTGATGACATCTCTAAAATGCTATTTGTAATACAAAATGACCAGTCATCAATTTCATGCAATTTTCACTCAATCCTATGATAAATATGCACCTTTATTAAAATAAAAATGCAATATGTATTTCACAAAATGCTGTTAGCCTGCTACAGTCAAAGTGATGTATGCAAAGAGGGGTTTAAATATTCACCACCCAGCTATCCACATTTCACAACTAAAGCAAGAGAAGTGACAAAATTAGTTTGTCAAGTTGAGTGGTATAATATTTAGACAGGTTGTATTCAGATGGCTTTAATGTAATTGGTGAAGACCGCTCTTCTCAGCCTGGGTTCTCGTGGGATAGTCTGTGCCTGCAGAGCCGCCTGCGGCAACCTCCTGAACTGGAAGAGTTTCTGACAAGCAGGTCAATCACTGCCTCTGAATGCACTACTGACCTCCAGACACTAGGGGCAGTAGAACCTGGTCCACCAAAATTGTCAAAGGTGCAAATAGATGAGAAGGTGATGTTAGAAAGAATGTTCGGAGGCTTGAAATATCTACCTGTGATATACCTGTACCAATAATACTAAAATGTAACACTGTGATGTTTTTTTAGAGATATTCCCAATGTGTTGAATTTGTAGGGCTTGATGAAATTGAATTAGCAACCAATGAAAATCATGTATGGTGGTTTGACATATGATTTGTAAGCACTTAGTTGGGAATGCATGAAAGGTTATTATTAATTCTTTATAGCAGTTTTTTGACAGTGAATATGCCAAAAAAGTTTCACAAACAGGGATCATAAAAAAAAACAAGGAAAATGGCAAACGTGGAAATGATGCATCCACACCATCATAAATCTATAGGGAGCGCTGGGTTTTTGTTCTTCACAGCTGGGCTTTCCAAAACCCTGAGGACATGAGACCCAATTGGGATTCAGCAAACAGGTTGAGTGCTGTCAAGGTCCACAGATAATGAAATACATTCTAACAAAGGTGTGTGTTGCCCGCCTGTCTCACAGTCCCACTCTGTGAACTAAGAAAAGTGTGATCATACAGACATTACCTCCTGTGAGAGAGTCTGTTCTCTTGCCCGAGTTCCTTTCAATCAGGACGAGGTCTGGAGCTTCTAGCATCACTATAAGGAATGAGTTAACAGAGGGTCTGCAGTTTGACAATCTCTGGGGAGAGATAGAGAGTCAGAGAGGGATTTTCTGGCCAGTGTCATTATCGAGTCCTGATTTCAACCCTCTTGTTTTTCAGGTGGGAAAACTAAGTGTTTGAACAACATCCGACTAACCAACATGGTCCAGTATGTTGGGAATGGCTTCCAAAAGCCAGAATAAATACAATGCTCAATTATGTACACATACAAGTTTCTATGTTGGGACTTTCCATTATGACTTTTATAATGTACAAACACATATATTCTATCCTCTGACCCTTACACAAATCTTTTTGCATTTTACATTTCCAAAAAAGCATTATTTAGTATGTTTCACAATCAATTTCCCTCATAGGAATGGCTGGCTGGTCCCCACAATGTAGGTGTATATGACTTTTACCATCCTTGTGGGGACATTTGGAAAAACAAGAAAATTCACACAACCATCCCTTGAGGAGGTATGAACAAACAATGTACTTTAAAAAATAAACCTGCTTTATGGTGACATAAGTCCAACTCTGCTGGTGATACAGATGAAACCTTACATTTCTTCTCAAATAAACACTTACATTCTCCTGTTTACATTTCTATAAATGCACTTGCAATTACTTTTCCCCATGGTCAGCTATTGTCCTTAAATTGTTGCTTAAACTTGTTTTCATATAAGCAAAACAATCTCCTGCCTGGAAAAATACTTAAGAAACGGTAATAGACATTGAATGAATAATTTTATATGAATAATTCATATAAATTGCTGCCCTGTACGCATCTAAATAATGAATGTATAAATTGTTGTATGAATAAGGAGTAAAACTGGCCCATATGGGGTCTCATGCAGGGAGGCAAATTGAGGGTTAAATCCATAAAAACCTTGAAAATGTGCCTAATTCTCCAGCTCCTCTCCACACTTCTCACTTTGCAATAAAAATAACATAAGAAGAAAGAAACCCGCATGCATATCATTCATTAGCTACAGATCCATAAACAAATTCCCTCTCTAATAGTCTCCCAAATCCCAAAGCTTTCCGTGCAATGGTGCGGTAAAATAAAGAACAGTCAAAGAAACCGTCTCCCAAAAGTGCTTGTTAGGGGCCAACTTATTACTGCAGCGAATAATCTTAAAATAAATAAATATATGCAACAAACATTTATAGATCTAAGTATTATCAGAGGAGTTGTGGGTTTTTGCTGCCGAGTTTCTAGTGTGTGTTTGATATCAGCCTTTGTTTTTTCAGGCTTTGATCTTTAACGGCAAACCTATCCTTTGCTTCACCTGATCTCGGTGCGCAAGTTTCCTCCCACTTACTTTTCCATTAAGCATTTGATTGCCTCTGTGGCTGGGAAGCCCATGAGCAGGGCCTGATTCACAGTCTGTATGCAAGACCTCCAGCTCAAAGAACTTAACAGGCATGAATATACAGGGAAAATAAAAAGTATACAAACACATGCACACACACACACAGACACGTATGTATGTATGCATGTATTGCATGTATTGCAATGTATGCATGTATTAATTGATAGAAAATAAACAGAAAAATCTGGAAAGGAGATTACGTCCAAAATACAGCTGCAGTCACATACATCTGTAAAAGTTTTAAATCAAAGAGGAGACTTAGGTAAAGTCCAAACCTGCCTAAGTTACGCAGCTTTTAAAGTCTTAGACCTTCAACATTACAGGTATACATGCATACACTCTCCACAACCCTGCACACACACCCGAACACTGAGCCCCACTGCGGACTGCTCCATTCCGTTTCATCCCTACATCAAAAGGGGCCATGGGGCTGCAGCAGTGGGCTCAGACAGAGACCCCAGGAACGGAACATCTGCAGTGAGGCCAGCTATCACAGGAGGGACATGTGTGGAGCAGATGTCACCAGCCAGCCCAACAGCAGGCAAGGCAGGGGAGCAGAAGCAGTGGCCCCCGACATGTCACTTACAGACCTCGACACACACACTCTGCTCCCCCCCGCAATACACAGACAATATGGCAGCAGTAACGGCTGCAAAACACTCATTTGACTTTTATAATAGAATCCTAATTAGATGTTTACTTATCATCTAACCACTGACTCCGTGCTTTAATTTTTCTTTAGAACAGAATAAAATTGAATATTAAGTTTATCTTGGAAAATTATTGCTATACTAGTGTACTATACTAGTGTTTACTATACGCATCCTACAATTATATAAACAACCATAATTGCAATACCTTCATATTTGCAATTACTTTTACTAACTACATCATAATTAGTGTTCCACTTAACCACTGGCTCTGATTTAATTTCCTATTTCAGATAGTGTAACAAAAACTCTTTAAAATAAATATTGAATAATAAATTTTTAGACTGACATAAACTGGATTTGAAATCTTTGTTAAATTACATTCAGCCTTAAATAACATTTCAGAATACTAACTCCTCTCAAAAAGTTTCAATATCATTTAATTAACAATTTCAAACTCTTGCCTTCTTCCTTAAACTAGAATTACAAACACTATGCAAATTCAAACAGCATAACTTTATTTGGAAACCTCATTATGACATCTAGATGACTAGAGACACGTGTCCTGTGATCTTTCTCTCTTTCTTCCCTTCCTCCATTTTCCCCAATTACTTTCGGGTCCACGTTTTCTTTTCAAAACAGAAAGACACTCATTAAACTGATATTTTACTTCAAATCACTATTCCTTGCCTCCCTGCCTTCATTTTCCGAGTCTAAAGTTTTACAAACAGCGGCCTCATGAGATTAAGAGAGACAGAAAGAATTAAGACAGCTTGAGAAGCAGTGACAGGCAGAGATGAGTTAGGTGACCTAGATTAGGCATGATTAACATTCATCATTGCTTAATTTGGATAAACAGGTATCAGTGGCAGGGAAATTAAACTTAGCTGTCTAGGCTCCGATGCTAATGTGATGTGTCAATCATTCCCATCATTGGACTTGATGCAAAAGCAGGAGACTCCACACGGTGAACCACGGATGCTTTGTGAGGTGTCTACAGAGGAACCTCAATCCTCTGCTTATATGCAGATCAGTCAAGAAGAAAAATAATTAAATAACCTGATGAATACTAGCAGACAGGTTGCCTGAAGGAATGAATCCTTCAGTCAGATAATTAATCCTTAATCACAAACTGCTAAGATTAAAAGGTAAAAGTTAAAGGAAGGTAAGATAATAAAAGTTTAGCAATGGGATTCTTGGGTAAGAAAAGACAATTTGCAGAGTTTAGTGAGGAATAAAGGAAGATGCTGGTTGGAGGTGAATGATTTACATATTTCACCGGTAGCCCGGGAGAAACTCAAACTTCACTTGTGTGATTTGATGGGGAGATGAAAGGGGGAATTAAAAGGGTGTGAGATCTGAGGAGGTGCGTGAATGGACACCTCAGTGGTGAAGCTCTTAAGTAGCATTAGAACCGAGATCGCATGTATCTGGCAGCTGGTGAGGGGTCCGCTGATGAAAGCGTTCCTCAAAAAAACTCACCAGCAGTCAGTGGAAGTTTTGCATTCCTTCAGACACTTCCCAGCATCCCTCAGCTGAGGTGGAAAAACAAGCGCCTAATTACTTATCATAGAGGGATGAGTGTAAAAACAAACAAACAATACATTATTTTGGTGTGTACTGTATTATTATGCTTGTTAAGAAAAAATGTATGCAGTCCAAAACATGGGGGTTGCATTCATTGTTTTGAAACACGCACCTCCATTTCAGATCAGAAATATGTATATCTTGTTAAGAAATTTTAATGTTAATTGTTCTAAAAATAAATAAAAAACCTTAACTGTCTAAAACAATCCATTTTTGACAGGCGTTACTGAATCAACTGCATCCAAAAGTCTTTGAGGATCTTATAAGACTAGCATTACCAACATTTAATGGTCAGAGAATCAAATCCCATTTATAATAAAGCATTTAAAATAATAATCTTTAGAAAAATATGGTATATTGCTTTGCTGGCTGACAAAAAAATACATAATATAGAACATTTGTCACTTCTGAAACTGTGTTCACAAACTTTACCACACACAAAACACACCAGCAATATATCACTACACTAGTTAACAACCGTTCATAAAGACAATGCAATTATTATTAAACAAACACATTAAAACTACTGTTGAAACTCTAATTGTTTATGACATTCCCCACTGCTTTCATCTCACTCTCCTTTGTGAATTTTGCGAAAATGATAATAATTGGAATCTTTTGAATCGTTCTATTTTAAACTCAAGGCCATAGAGAGTTTAAGTGAGAAGATAATTAAAATAATTAAACCATTGGGAGGGACTTTTTAAGCAGATCTCTCTTTTCTTTTTCTAATTCTATTCAACTCTCCTGTTTTATCGAATAACCAGCATGCATTGCATTTGCATGATCAGACTTTAGATAAAATCAGTATGTCTTTACTATCCCACAATTACTGGCATCCACAGACTGAAGCAAACAACATTCACTGTTTGACTTGTACATCTAAAATGAATGGCATGCTGAAGGCATTCCAGATACTCTTTTCTTAAGACAATCTGCAATTAAGCAGTAACATGTTGTACACACACATGCATAGATGTGGGTTTACAAGTTCTAAATGTGATTTAGAAGGAAAAGGTGGTTTTAAAAATCCAACTTTAGCATGACGGAGTATCTTTAAAAAGGAAGTGGCAGAGACTGAAATAGAGAAAAAGAGATTATATCTGTTTTTTCTCTTGATATTGCTGGGCAGTAAAGGTCAGGTCACTGTTGTCCTTTAAGATATTGCCAAGAATTATGTGAATGGCCCGTGTATCCTCACACAACTTTTTAGCCTGCGGCAAGACAGAGAAGAACAATCTGAAACAGCATATCAAATGTAAAAACACTGACAGAAATCAAAATACACTGAGGATTCAATGACATGCATGTTGATGATGAATGAAGAGGTGTTACAGTCTCTGAGATCTGATGGTGCATTGTTGAAATTAATTAATTTGGTCAAAACTCAAAACACCTCAAAATTAAGCACAGATTTACAAACAATGATAAAAGAAACAAATACAACATTTACCAAGAATTTACTTCTATAATATAATAACTCTTGTTTAAAACAAAAGCTTTGTCACAGCTCCTGTTACAGCCAATTAACCCAATTAACTCAAGTCTCCTCTGTGCAGAATTATATAACACAACACGCTGTAATGCAGTGGACAGTATAAAACGTGTTGTCTCCCTTTACAATGGTAAATATCACACTAGAATACATGAACAATAGAAACAGACACCAAACAGTTTAATTGTTTTTAGATGCAGGAGGACTTAGCATCATGATTCTTGGCACTGGAACAGATATATTTGTTACAATAAACAAACTGTCCAATATCCATTAAGATGAAGGTCTGAAGCTATTTTACTTTTATATCGCTAAGACTTCCGTTACATGATTCTATGTACGGCAGTGCCATCTAGCGGTAGTACATTTACATTACTTTTGCAATTACCGCAGCTTAATCTCAGGAGGAAGTCTGAGCGGTCTTACGGTTGCATCCATCTCTGTACTACACAAGATGACACTGACAGGTCATAAAAGGCTTGGAAATCTATAAATAATTGTAACCATGTAGTTACTGCTGTTGGGCTAAGATAAGGGTAAGGTTAAGCCACAGACTAGTTACAGTACAGATATTTCATCCAGTATTGCATTTAGATTGATATTAGAATGTAACAATAATGTTGCTTGCTTAATAATAATAATTAATTAATAATTCATTACTTAATGCTGTGCTATTTTTCCTAACAGCTATCCACACAATGAAGTCAAATAAGTGAAGAAAATATTTTTTCTGCATCATGTTTTATACCAGGTATGATTATCATTTTATAATTCATTTGATAAAAGACTATGACAAAGATTTGCAAAACATATTTTTATTTGTGTTGATCATAGCTAACAAGTAGGAGAACACAGCTGTCATGTGTGTTTTTTAATTCAAAATAGTATTTCTAAACAGAGTCCCTGGTTACCTGTTACCTACACCAATCACTGTCCAACTGTACCATAGTTCAGATCACTTTCCACGAATGATTCAGGTGCGAGACAGGTATCCTACTCTTTTTAGTAAGGCATTTTGTGAAACGACAAAATGTTTGAGAGGGCTTTCAATATTGAAATGGAAAAGTAATGTTGAGTCAAACCAAAATGAAACAAGTTATAGGATCAGTTAACTGTGAAAAACAGAAGTGATTTCCATGTGTTTCACTGATCATGTAAACCATTTCCCCAGCTGTTTTACCAAGCCAACATTTTCTGCCACAGTGCATCACAACCCTCATCCTGCACTGAAAACAACCCCCTAGAGCAAGTTTTTATAAAGAGTCAAAACTATCGCTCTGCTAGTGTTCTGCAACCTTAAGAAAGCCTGAATTAAAAAAGAAGTGCTTTTACTTTAGCCAGCTGCAGCCTCTGACCTTAGTGACGCAGAGATAAAAGAAAATAACAGAGAAAAGGCTTTTAGAGAACAGGCTTACAGCAGGCAGCATCTTTTTAGAGCAGTAGCCGCTATTAATTCAAAAGCTTTTAACTAGACAGCATGATTTCCTCATTTCTTGATGGTTTTAACTGCTTTTTTCAAACAATGACATCTCAGCTAAGGTCTAAGGACAAATGCACTAAACGCATCTACAGTAGTGTAACCTGTGTTCTGTAAGGCTCTTGCAAAGCAGCAAAAACATAAATTGCATTAACATTCATACTTTAAATCTGGCATGAAGAGTTTTTAATTATTGCACTGGTGACCGGGCTTTACAACCCCAGCAGAGAACGTTGATTTCATATAAATAAAACTGATGCCGAGAAGACAACACAACTCTCGCTTGCTCATATTTTCTCTAGGCAAAGCAAACAACACACTGCCTTGGCATGCACACACACACACACACACAACTAGCCTTAGCAATGAAACATGATTACTTATTCGACTCACCTCCAGCTTATCCACACAACGTCTTTTGGTTATTCACATTTTTATCAGACTGATTGAGGCTTCAACTATATACAGTGCTCAGTTAGAAGGGGGCAAATGACTCCAATAACCACACTTGGTTTGTGCATTAGCTGTAAATAACAACGCTACTTATCTTGCTGTGACTCGAGGGAATTTTGCTTGTACAAAATCAGAAGGATTAAGAAAAACTGAAAGGTACTATGACAGGAATAAAATATAATGATTAAGGCAAAACATTTGCTGGAAAGTACAAGGGGAACTGAGTAACATCCAAACGGCTCACAATATAATCACCTCGGCTGAACTGTGAATGGCGATCTCAGAAAAAACATACTGAATTTACTATTAATTCATAGTTAACTATATAACATTAAACAGAAGATGTGTGAGCCACCAATAATGACCAGATGGCAACTACAGCTGGATGATTTCAGCCCATGTCAAACGACCATTTTTTTGGCTTCTCCGTAGAACAACAGAGCTTTTAAAATTAACTAAAATTTTGCAGACCACTTCAACCAAAAGAGTGATGCAGTCTAATACTGGGTCCAAAAATATCCTCTTCTAATTATGGACAATCAGGGCAGCAGTATATAATCAATGCTCATGATGGGTCTCATTGTAGTCCATTATTCGCAGATCCTGCTGTCGTCTCCGCTGAATGTTATATGCCCGGGGTCTGTCCATGGGCTGCATGTCAGCCTGGTCATTAGACTCTGCAAGCTCCGTGTGTTTTGAAGGGACTGCGCCTGGCTCAACCTTAAGATCCTGAGAAAGGCAGTTGGGGGCTGCTGGATCCTCCTCGTGGTGGCTCTCGCTCTTGTTACGGAAAAGCTCTCTGGCTCTCTTACCCAGAAAGCTTCCGGTACTGGGGTAAGAGCCAACTGCCAGCGGGGAGTCGCAGGGAAGGGTGGAAAATGAACAGCCGAGAGCGGAAACATCTTTCTGACTGCCATTAATGAGCGCTGGGGGTGGCGTAAGAGAAGACACGGGAGAAACCTCCCCATTGACACACGTATACTCGCCTTCCTCTCTTTTCATTGGCTCGGCTGATGGAGATGAAGCAGGTGAGCTGGAACTCTTGCTATTTGGCCTGAAACCCAAAATGGAAATGTAATTTCTCCTATAAATTCAGCAAACCATCATATGTTTAAGTCGTTTTACATTATGAGGAGTTTTGCATAATCTGCACGTGTAGATCATTCTGTGCTGGAGAAACATGGAACCTAATGGACATTCTTCCCTGACATTTGAGTAAATTGGGGATCTGCGTGTAAAGAAGAGCGTTGGTGCTTGTTTTTGAATGTAGATTGCTACTTAAAACCGCACTGTAAGCAAGTTGAGACAAAATGATCACATTTAAAATCAATGAAGCATGCGGCACTGGAGCGATGACCTCATAATACAGCAACACTTTTCATATCAAACACTTAAATCAGATTCCATGATCACCACCTTACAGAGCATCTGTCACATTTATGCACATATTCATACTTTAATACTGTATAATTGATTTACCTCAGAAGACAAATGACTGTTTTAAAAACAAGGTTCTCTCTGACAGGACTTAATCTGCTTATGTTCAATGCATTTTCACAACTTAAAAACGCCCATATTTAACTCTACTACGGTGAGCACTGACATGGCCAAACTTTAATGGCAAAGCAGTTATAAGTACCATATTTCTGCAGGTATATTCCAAGAACAGCTATAAATATAAATTAATAATAATGTATAGTTTCTAAACCATATGAATCAAAACACGGCATTGGTATATTGTTACCTTAATAATGGTACTTGCCTCTGATTGGTGGAACTGCTGGTCTCAGAAGCGCCTTTTGCAGATGAACTGGTGTTCAGACTCTTGAGCTCTATTTGGCTATAGAGCTCGAGCAGCTCTGACTGTAATGCCTGAGTGATGCGCTTCTGAGCCAAATACCTGTTCTCTGAAGCCTGCAGCTGCTCCCTACAAGACACAACAAAACAGCGCAGATAAGAATTACACTCAGATCTTATGCCAAGATGCACCCGAAGTGCTATTCAAACCTGATGCAACAATGCATACTTCACATATTGTATTTTAATAACATCGTACCACTTTATAACAACCATCAATGATAAGCCACTAGCAAATATGATGTCATGCACATAATATGAATGTTTAAACTATTTCAAAATGACAACACTGATCATCTGTTAAGTTTTATATAACAGTAGTATTGATTTTGACAAGTTAAATGAGTTTTATCTGTTGATGAAGAGTTATAGTATCTATGAGCTTAGGCATAGAAATTGAACAATTTGAAAAATTGACTGAAAAAAATTGATTGAAATTGAAAAAAACTGTTGAACAATTGACTATGAAGACCAGATCATTTCATACATGGCTTGGCTTTTGACATTCTCCAGCAGTTTCTTCTGTTCTCGCATGACTTGCTCTTTCTTGGCCAGTTGGGTCTCCAGGTCGGTGATGCGCTGTTGGGCTGCCTCGAGCCTCTGACTCTGCTGGATGGAGCTCTGTCTCAAACGCTCCACCTCTCGCAGCGAAGACGCCTGTTGCATCTTCAGCTCCTAAAAATCACAAGGGACCCAAGTCTGAATGGACCATTAAAAGTATAACTGAAGACTAAGCAACAGATCCTTCAAGTTTTTCGAAGCTCCCAGAATTGGGTATTAGTGTCTTAAAATCAATAGCAGAAATACAAATGTAGGCGACATGCATTTCAAATATACCAAATATCTGCAGAACTTCCTCTGACTTCCTTAGTTATGACTCAAGAACTTTACAGATTGTTCTTGCATTGCTAAGGACTCTGTGTCTGGCTCAAATACAGACTGTGTTGTAACCTTGAAGACATGTTGGCTTTTTCACACATTAATCAACTTTTCTGGCAAACTTTGTAAGTTATTTCAACATCTGAAATTTTGGCAAAGTGCGTGTAAAAACCCATGTGGTGAACTAAAAAACAAACAAAAAATCTGCTGGGTTTCAAGCAATGACATGAACACAGTCAAGCAATGATAACAGTCGTCAAAAAAGCGTCTTGCCCACCTTGCTTGACTCGGGTCCTAAACGCTCAATTTCCTTCACGCATAACTTGTTGGCTTCACCCAACAGCAGCAACTGTTTGTTCAAAAAAGCCATCTGCTGCTCCATACTTTCACTGTTGTTGAGCTGAGGTTGGACAAATCAAGCACACAAATCACAATTTAAGTAAATATGCATTAAAGGTAGAATCTGCATCCAGATTGAATTACTTCCATACTGTACAGAATTTATTTCACGTCTCACCTTGATGGACAGCTGGCTAAGCAAGTGCCCCATATTACAGACTTTGTTGTTGGCTCTCTGAAGCTCCGCCTCCATTTCACTCACCTTCTTCTGTTTCTCTTGCAAATCACTCTATAAATTATGTCATGCAGAACATCAGCACTTAGCAAAACAAATCACAAATGCTCCTCTACAATCCAGCAATCTGCATCTTAAAAAGCATCACGTTTGTTGGCATATTGCGAGATCATACGAGTGCCACTAAACATCATTATGTCCTGCAGGTCTATGATCACCTGCAGTTCCTGCATCTTTGAGTAATACTCATTCCTCTCCTGCTGCAGGTGCTGGATTTGAGTCTGCAGCTGGTTCACCAGAGCCTCTCTTTCCTCCCGCAGACGCCTGGAGCGCAGCTGCTCTTCCTGCAGGCTCACCTGCACAGTCTGCATCTGAATTTCCTGAAGCTTCAGCTGAGTTTTCTGCAGACACAAACATCATCACATCATTGGACAATCACAGACAAATCACATCGCCTATATCTCAAACCTATTAAGAACACAAGTTTATATGTAGCTAATACAAAACCTAAAACAAGCACTAAAGGCGCAATAAAGTGCAATTTCTGAAAAATGCTGCTGAAAACACAAATCTGAATAAACTCTAGATCACGTATAGAGAAATTACAAACTTCTGTGGAAATCCTGTAAAGCAATTTGCAGAATTATTCACATATTCGTTGCAGGTTTGGTTATGGTTAATGTCTCCAGTTACCATGGAGTTGTTCTGCTCTTCCAGTGCAGTAGCGTTGACAACACGGCCGAACAGCCGGCGGTTCCGGAGGGCATGCTGCTCTCTCTTATGCCTCTCGTACAGCAGCTGGTTATGCAACAACAGCAGCTGACTGCGCAACATCCCCACCTCATCCGATGCTGCAGACGCAGGGCCTGCAAAATGATTCCGCAGTCAATTCAAAAGCACAAGAATTCTGCTTAATTTAAACTGACAGTCAATCTTGGAATCTAGAGGGGTTTGAAGTATAATATTATGACGGTTACATAATGAGGACAAACACATATCAGGATTCTTTTTGGGATTGTTAATGATTTGATAGTCAACAACATAGAAGACAGAAAATCTAAAGAAAACTTACTAAGTTGTACTCAGAGGAAAGAGACACAGGAAAATGGAAACAAAGAAGTTGGACAGGAAAGGTTGGAGGACACAATCTTCTGGAGAGCCTTAAGAATTAGTAAATTACTAAATACCTTTTCCTTTATTGCTATGCTGTTTACCTCCAGAGTGTTGGTCTTGCTGGTTTTGAGAGGACAGACATCTGAAAAAAAGCAAAATTTCTGTAACCCATTCTTAAAAAAAGTGCTTTTACAAGACAGAAGACCAGAAACCTACCTCCTCAGCACCTTCTCATGGGTTTCATGTCCCTGCTGAATGACACGGTCCAACAGCTCTAGTGGTGAAGTGGCAGAAAGATCCTCCCCCTCCAGCTCCTCTCGGTGCAGCTCCCTCCCTCCTTCAACCCTCAGTAAGGCCTCTGAGGTCATCTTCTCCAAAAACAGAGGAGCCATCTTAGGCAGGGCGAGGTCAAACAGTGTCTCGTAGGGCATGGGTTCCTTTGTCAGATCAGAAAGAGAACATGTGCACAGGCCACTCTTCCCGTTTTCTATGGGGGTGAAAGCAGGCCAGAAGGACCATGGAGATTGTTGTTCTCCTCCTTTGGCTGAGGTTTCACCCCTGTCTGGTGTGGAGACTAAATTCTGCTCAATGCTTTGGTGAGATAAGATCACGGTGTCTGAGGAGTCCTGAAAAGAAGAATCCAGGCCAGACCTTGATGTGAAATCAAATTTTCCATTAGTCAGGCTCAAGATCTCTTCCGTGATGGCATCTGGAAAGAAAACATGGAAGATATGGGTAAGATCAGCGCTCAGTGAAAACTGAAGCGTGACTGAAAACAGTTTCTATACTTCTACACTGTGGGACGCATTGTTCTGCATGTCTCCACTCTCACCGTCCTCTCTCTCCCCGTCTGTCCTCTTGACAATGTCAGACAGCTGAGCCAATGACACTGGATTTTTGGCATCTTCAACACCTCCTGAAGAGTAACCAAAGCAAAACACATTAATCAGTGTGTTCATTTCCCTGAGCAGCAGAGGTCAAATTCCCAACAAGATTGATAAAGTATCAGCAGATAGTCTCACCGTTGTTGTTAATACATCTGGGCATGACTTTCTTCAGCTCTTTGACTGAAGAATTTAGCTGAGCAGAAAAATGCTTTATCAGAACATACAACAGTTCTACAAATGGGTTTAATAAGTGACAAGTCAAATAGTTCAGGGTTGCTTCATGCTTCATGTACCTTAGCCTGGGTACTGCTGGTGTGTTGAGCAGGTTGCCCTAGATCCTCTGAGTATGATGGGAGAGGAGAAGACCCTGAGGGGGTTGAGGGAGATAGGGACCATTTTCCATCCACTGTAACAAAATAGAACCCTATAATTATCTGAAGCATCTACAAAGACATCAAACAAACAAATAGAGTTGTTTTGTATTCTAGATTAGAGTGCATTTGGCTGACCTGGTATGTTAGAGATCCGTCCTGAGAGGTGGGAGGCACTGAGTGAAACATCAGACACAGTGGCAGGAGACATTCTAGAGCTGGGAGGGGTGGTCATCCCACACATTGATGAAGGACTCCACATCCCATCCTTAACATCTGATGAGGTCATCTCATCAGTCTGCTGATGGAGCACAACAAACAGACATTCATTCAATAATGGGTCATTATAATTGTTATAATATATAGGTTTGTTTTGAGGCACAACATTTGTGGGTTGATCTTAAATCTGTACATGACTTACTTGATAACTGGGGGTCTGATTCCTGGATAACTGGGGGTCCGAGTCCTGGTTTACAGTGAGATAAGGTAGTGACAGAGAGAGAGACTGACGAACAGCGGCCATCGGTGTGACAGAAGTCATTTCTGATGGAACACAAGATTCACTTTAAAGAACTACAAAGAATATAAACATCATTGCATTAACAACAGGAAGCTGATAACAAACGATCCACAAAAACATAAATCACGCTCACCATGAGTACTGAGCTCTGAGCATGAGCGGCTGTGGTCTACAGGACGTCGTATGTAGTCAGACAGAGAAGAGTATCCTTCTTCACACGATGCCTCCTTAGAGTCCAAAGACACTTTGGCACACTCAATTACTATGTCATGCGGTTCAAACCGCTTCCATCTGCACAGAATTAAGAACAGGTGTGAACACAATCGCATTACATCTGATCCACTTCATAATGGAAATCACAATATTTTATTTCACAAACCTAATAGGATCAACCTCGTAATCTTTGGTTCCTGTGATGAGCTCAGGATGTATCCGCACATGCTCCAACATTGGCTAATATAACAGCAAAAAAAAAAAAAGATTGTAAAGCGAGTGTTACAACAAAAATTGTTTGCTACAAACAAATGAGCTGTATTAACATGAAGTTAATTAATAGGCAGAACTACATGTGAGAAATTCCTAAGACTTTTAAAATTGAGCAAGGCATGACACAAAAGACAGAGACTCACCTTAACCATTTCCTCAAAGGTGTCAACGTTCTCCTTCATACTGTAATGAGCGCGAAGATAGGAAACAAAATTGCAGGGATACATGCCGTAGAGTCTGTGGAAGAGCAAGTAGACACTTGCATGCAGATGGACTGCATACACTCCCTGAGCATGACCTGAAGAACACATGCAGTCAACTATCCTTAGTGTACAAATCTTGCACTATGGACGACAAATCTTCCACATCCAGGAATCAAAACTTAAGAATACCTCAGTTTGTAAAAAGCACATTATTCAAAGTTTATGACAGACTACCTGGGTGCCGTTGATTCCAAGCTGCAAGCCGTCCAAAGATGTCAAAGAACTCACAGAGAAGCTGTTTGTTGGTTTGAGGAATCATGGGTAGAAGAGTGATCAACACCAGCACA
Source organism: Ambastaia sidthimunki (assembly GCA_036877625.1). Taxonomy (NCBI): domain Eukaryota; kingdom Metazoa; phylum Chordata; class Actinopteri; order Cypriniformes; family Botiidae; genus Ambastaia; species Ambastaia sidthimunki. The sequence continues at coordinate 20,068 of JAZGTK010005403.1, forward strand.
CCGGTTGTGAGAACCACCACATCTGAATCAGCCTGGAAGCAGAAATTATACTTGAAACAAGGCATAAAAACTTCATGGAACACGATTATTAATTAAAAATATCCAGTCGTCAATTATGTTCAGCACAGGACAAAACCTCCTCATAACCCTGTCACACCTGACTAGCTTTTAGTTCGGTACCTTGAGGCATTTAAGCAGCGAAGCAAACAGAGGGAAGCGGGCGATCTTGTGGATCCATTGTGGCTGCCTGCGGACAACATGGCCAAGGAGGGTGATGGTGGAGAGCCGGGAGCTCTGCTTGCCCATGCATTCATTCATCTTATCTAAAAGATGCTACACAGAAACACATGCAAATGAGGTTGTTATTGACTTACTCACTGATATTACAGGTGTCATATCAATAATTATTATTAAAAACCTATTTACTTATTCAAATTATAAAACAATGTATGGGAGGGTGAGGTAAGATAATAAGGTTTCTATCCCTAAAAATGTGGGTTTTTTTTGCATGTATATGGAACCTTTCCAGTCTTGATTTATGTAAAAATTATAGTCTAGCCCTACATTAAGGATACTTATAATTCCGCCTGATATTTTCCATTTTAATATATTCCAGCAGATATATTCCCATGTTTGCCCTCACCTTATCATGAGGCTCCCTGACAGACAATAGGATGTCCAAAGCCTGGGATGACTTTGTTTCCAAGAAATACTCCACAAGGCTGTTCAGCAACATAGATCCTTTATCTAACACATACAGATCAAAGGACAAACTACTTACAATGTGCTATAAATATATACAGTATATTGACATATACAGTATTAACAACAATAAGATTCAGTATAAAAGTAATAAAAGCAGAGAAAGTGCAAACAGAACACACCCATTATGCAAATACAGTGGTTCAACAATCTTATCAATTTGAGAAACTGCTGTAATAAAGGAGCTGACTTACCTGTGCTCAGAGTCTCTTGCAGCAGGATTTTAACCTGCTCCAGCTCCTTTAAGTCAGTAGACCCCAAAAGAGGGAGAAGGTCAAACACATTTGGCTGGTCCTTAGCCATAGCTGTGCAGGACAGTGGGCCGGACTTGTGCCTTTGTCACAGCGTAAACCGACGGCCTGTGGTTTCAGCATGGGGTGTATCTGCATGAACTAAACAAAAGTGACAAACAGCAAGTCAATAACAAGGACTGCCAACAACTCTGCTACTTGTACTAAACTGCTTTCTACTTACTGAACTATTATTTCAGTTTTTGTTTTATTTCTGTATTATTTTTTTATATTTTTTTATTTCTCATGTATTTTTGTTTTAATTACAATTTTACATTATTCTCTGGGAACCCTCTTCGACTTTTACTGTTACTTTATTTTTATCTTACTTATTTTTGGTAACAATTTATGTAAAACAATCTAAATTACCTTTCGCTATGAAATGTGCAACATAAATAAACTTGCATTGCGTACTCAAACACATTGGCTGTGTCTTAAAACCCAGCGAGTTGCCTACTTAGACAGCACTTGGACATCGTGTTCCAAGTCAGCAGCTGAGTACCTAGAACTACAAAATGCTACATGGGTCTCTCTAACAAAGTATTTATTAGACATTTTGCCAACACGGTACAGGCCTTTATTATAACAGTGTGAAGCCCACATATCTAGTAGGCAACTTTACATGTTGCAACACAGCCGATATGAAAATCAACTGTAGCCTGTCACACTGTATTCAGTCTTTTCTGAACAAAGTTTAACTGCTATTGTTTATTTAAGACCGAAAGCTATATAAAAGCAAATCAACTCTTGACTTCACGCCCCTTTCATTATTGAATGTTACAGTAAATAATACATTTAATCAGTATAGCACGACTCTAGTAGTTATTTCAAACGCCCTGTAGTATGTGACAGCAGTACATTAATCACTACACACACTGCTACCTAACGAGGGATCAAAGTCTGTCTCACGATCGTGACATCTTTTGGCATCTGTTTTTACTATAACCCGATCAGCTCTAAAACAAGCGTAGCACAATAAACATGCATCAGGTGTTTATAAAACCGTGTATTTTATTACCGTAGAGAGAGTGTGAACTTCAAGCGGTCGCCATCTTGACCACCTCACGACCTTTTACACTGCTGAGCTGCTTGCGCAGACGAAAAACTTAATGTCCGTAATAATCCCAGTGCACGATTAATCCAGAGATGGGGATTAATGATCTGATGTTTAGTTAGAGAGAAAATACTGACCGACTCTTCTGCCTCGCTGTCACAAGATCCCTGCAAGAGTGACAGAAAGGTGTGAAGTGGTGTGCAACGAGATCTATCTTAGCACTTAGCGGCTTTAGCTTGAAAGCAGCGCACCGCGCATGCGCGAGACTTTAAAGGGCAAACGTGTTTATTTGCTCGTAATAAGTAACACTATTGAAAATATGTTAGAACCAACGAGTCGTAAGTATT
>JAZGTK010005404.1:0-18689 GCA_036877625.1 Ambastaia sidthimunki
CAGATTATCAGATATTCTCACTTTGAGGTATGCTAACGTTTGTGCTTCTTTTTTACATTATAGTATTAATGTAACCTGGTTCATCCTCATCACTCATAACTAGGTCAATATGAAAAAACAGAAGTGCATCAATTTGTTTTAATACTGAAAATATAAAAGGGCATCAGTACTTGTTTATGAATCTTCCCTTTCAACGACTCTGCATAAAGTCCCTTGTACACCTTCCAATGATACAAAATGTTTCATGCTTCTCTTCATCATCTCCCCAGTCGGTTCTTTGTGATCTACTAAGACACGTGCTCTGCCGTAGAGTATTTATAGAGAAACTGCAGAGATTTTATACCACGCTTGCAACATGTTCAGCTCTTTCATTAAAAGCATTAATTCGGCTGCAGCTTAAAGGTGAAACTTACACCGGCTGTTTCACAGAAATTAGCCTGAAAACAGCCACACATAGCAGAAGGGCCCGAGAATAAAAGTCTAAATAAAAATGTAAGAATAAAAATGTTCTAAAAAAAACAATTTACTTAAATGTGTAAGCATTAAATTGGGGATGCTTGGGTAAAAAGCTGTTTGAAGTTGGCCCCACCCAAATGCACTCATTCTCTCTCTGTCTCTCTTTCTATCTCTTTCCATCTCTCTCTCTTACTCTTTCTCTCTCTTCTTTGAAGCAATGACTCACGCCCATCAGACAGAGAAAGCACTGAAGAATGGAATAGCGGGAGAGTCTTATTCTACACAATTACTGTTGAGCTATTTCAGCCATAGATACAAGCTGAGAAAAAACGTGCCCAGGCTCCTTAAACCATAGATCATGTAGAACTACGGTAACAATGTGGGTTCATACTGACACGGATATACACTCCAGGGAGAATATTCAGTAAGTGTGTTCAAACCTTAAAAGGTGTTATTTATATACACACGTTTTGCTTGTGGTATTCATCTTCTCACCGTATCATAGTAACATATAGAACCACAAAGTCCTAAGATGTGAAAGAGGCTTTCATCTTTAGAGTTGTTCAAAAAGAACAAACCCAGACAACCCTTGTTAAAACAGTATAAGTGACTGTCTATTTACACACACACACACACATACACACACACACACCATATGGCCTCAAGAAAAATTAATCAACATAATTAGCATAATAAATCTATTCAGATATTAGCATAACTGATTTGGAACGACTGAAGACTCTCAACTTATATCATCTTAAAAGTTCTGGTTTAAATCACTAGTACATTGCAGATGCAACTGTACAGCAAGTACAGTATGTGTGCATCGTTTACAATTTTTACAGTAAAATGTGACCTAATCACTGTGGTGTTGTGAGATTTGCACAGCTTATTAATGCGCCAGAAACCAAAACAAAATGACAGCACACATGTGCCTTTACACAACAGCCCTCTTGCATTGCTGTAGGCTTTTTCTTGCCATGGGGATCCCCAAGGCTCCCCCAAAACCCATGAGGTACACCCAGCCCCCAATCTCACCCTCTCTCTGTAACACACACACACACGTGTACAGTGTGTCATGATGAGCCCGTGGGGTATGTTGATAATGAACGAGCATATTTGGCTGTTTAATTAGCCAACCGTGACCTCATGGCATCTGCGTCTCTGGGCCAAAGAGGAAAGAGGGTGTGTGTGTTTAGATAGATCAGAATGACTATGACTGTCTGAGTTAAATTACAAACCAGGTTTTTGCTGGTTACAGCTGAAAATGTAGGTCAAAGAACACATTTTTAAAATCTGACCTACTTTTAGAATTACTAACAGTGCAGATGTCCCTTGCTTACGCTCAGGTGTTTGACTTTGGAATGACCTGCGCTTGGTCTACAAACAAATGTAAGCCTACGAGTAAGATAAAGTTATAGAAAGGTTTTACTGTGAAGCTGTACAGACGGAATACAGTGCACAGCATGTTAATCTGGATATAGTAGAAGAACCAAGAAAAAACTTTAACATATCTTCAACATATAGAATCTAGCAACATTAAGATAACATTTAGATCAGACTGCATTACTCATGCAATAGTGTCCACAACCACAGCTGAGCAGGGAAACTTCATGTCTGCATTTGTTGCAATATCATGCAAGCAATATTACAAAACATATAATAAAATACAACAAATAAGTCTAATCGCTATTCTATGAAATGGGATAGTGTGGCAGCTGACAACAATAGATAGAAAAACTGTCTGTTTTCAGAAGCAAAAATGCAAATCATCTTAATATGGAAATGAATGTTTAACAATAACTTTAAAGATAGAACTATTGTGAGCTCTGTGGTTGTTAACTGTCCTTCCATAAAAAAAAGTAAAACTTTATTCCTTCTAATCAAACTTTGCAGTGCTGTGATTTGATTGGTTGGATTCATGTCTGAAAAAATCTGAAACCAAAATGATTGAAAAAGTGGGTGGCCACTGCTAAACGATTTATTAGACAATAAACCAATGATTAGGAGACTGCCAGTAGACTGTTCACACATAACATACAGATTCAGAAAGACCTGTATTCTGTAAGACATGCCTCAGTCACACAAAGCCTTAATGAAAATTACCCACAACCTTGTGCATGCCTAAGAGGAGAGAATATGCGAGTGGAGTAGATATATAAACATGAGTATTCTCTTTGACTTTACTGCTGTTGCTATGACTACATTTCTTCTGCATTAAATGCGTTGTCCAACGGTAAAATCTTTGTGAGAAAGCGTGCCGGTGTGTAGGTGCATGTTTGCACGCACTTGTTGTGAGAAGTGAATACAGATTTACTTTCTCTGATGTGAAGGAGAAAATTGTACAAAATGAATTATTTAATATATACGGCTCTCATCTGAGTACACGCATATTCTCTGTATGAACATGACAATAGCAAGCAGGTGCTGTTGGGCCTGATCACAGAGGTACGTTTTAATTAACACCCGTGCCCTTACATTTATTATTAATCTAAACTGTTACCATGCAAACCCTTTCACGCGATGACCCAATTAACAATTCACTCGATTTAAACCAACACAAATTGTAATCAAATTGTGTATTTGTTGTTTGTAAGATTGTGTATTATTGTTTATAATAATCCTAGACAGCTGTTGCTAGGTGATGTACCATTAGAAACTGATTTCACCTGTATCATCCCATTTCAAACTTAAAACTCAAGGTCTTCTGACAACAAAGAAGTCAGTAGGCTTATCCTCCTTAGATCTCTGTAAGTGTGTCAGAGCCTGTCTCATCTGCGCAAACCCCCCTCGACAGTCTACACGTTTCGGCACCTGCTTTGAAGGAAGTTCTTTTTCTTCTTCGACGGAAGGGCTTATAAAGGAAACCCCGGCTTAAAGATTTTCCACAGAAGGAAAAGTCACTTCCACCCACACATACAGAACACCAGTTCTGGAGGAGGATGTGAACTGAACAATAGAGACTCATCTGTCGGTGGAGTTCCGCTGTTCAAGCCCTGATATGTTTCACCCTGTCGCCCAGATAACACCCTTTCCCCTCTCCCGGCTCTACCAGCCCCTCATCCGACAGCCATTGTTATTAAACAAACGTTGGAGTCTATTTCTGTCACGACCGATCTAGTAAACAAGGCGGTGCTGAACATACGCCGATAACCTTGTTTTATTTTTCTCATCACAGTCTCTGATTTAAAAATAAACAAACAAACGTGTATCAGTCATATTAGCATGTTATTAAAAGAACTGAATTATTGACTTATAACAGGATAAATAAACATTTGCTTAAACTGCCAAATGGATGACTGATTAGGTCAGGGTACATACTGTAACAAATTTGATATGAAAATATCGTATGTGTTTATTTGTAAGAAATCCTGTTTTAAAGATGAGATGGGTATTGTTGCAACAGCAGAGTTACATCTTCAAAAGCAAGAATACTTTTATATTCAAAGTGTTAATAATGGCCCTGTGACAGCAGGAAAAGGGGAAGAGTATTAGGACTAAAATAGCTTTGACCAGATGCTGGGTGAGAATGTTTCCGTTGAGACACTTAAGAGGCTGGTAGTAATTAATAGAGTGACTGGCTGAAGGAAGTGACACATTTAAGACAATGTAAAATCTTATAATAATAATATGCAGAGTGAATACAAGGGCTTTGTTTTGGCAGATTTTACTGAATATGGCAAATGAAATCCTCTCTGTCTATGGCTGTGATATACCTCTTATTTGTTCAAGAGCTCCTGTGAAAACTACATTATGCTTTATCTTAAGTTACGTGTGTAAAGTCTGGGTTTGTCTGGGTGGACCCCTTCCTTTATAGGATGCCTTGGAAGGTCTGATATACTTGGGACAACATTCCTGGTTGTCCAGTGCACAATCACATACACACTGACTGTATGACACAAAAGCATTCAATACCAACATTTACCTTGATCCATTTACTGCAGTGCCTGAGAATTCAGCAGATCCTATTTAACATTTGCTGTTTGTCAATATCCATGCAGACCATATATGGAAGTGGGGGGTGGATGGATGAGGGATTCCTGTCCTCCTGTGGAATGAAAGGATACATTGGTTATTCCATGTCAAATGAACCACATTCTGAAAACTTCCTTAGTAATGAAAGCCAAAATATGACATGCCATATATCAGTATTTTTATTGAGTAATCCATTTTTAACAGGAGGGTTTTTACCTGAGATTTGGAGCCAAATTGCAGTGAAAATGGTGAAAGTGACATTAAAAAATGATAGCAACATTATTTGTAAAGAGATTTTTAAGTTGTTTTTAGTAAAATCTGCTGATTTCAGCAAAATCCAGATTTAAAAGTTATACAGATTTAATAGCCACCGTGTCTGGGCTTTCCTAATTTTACTTAACCTTACTTACTTATATAAACAAAGATGGTGATTATGAAATATTCACAACAATATAAAATATAAAACAGTCATGACTCTTGTCTGAATAGCTTCAATAGACCATCTTAAATATATACAGCTAATTTTAAGGTAAACAGCTCATTCATATATACAGCTTATTCACGACGGTAACAGTTTGGGTAGAAGTGACTGAGCATACCTGTCCACAAGAATTGAGATTTCCCAGCTGTTTCTTAAATATCCTCTACATTAGGTCAACTTTTGCTCTAGTTTTATTGCACTCTCGCTGTTTTTGGCGTATTATTCTTGGATGGCGAAGAGAAATGCATTGATGTGTAGCACGTCTGCCTTTATGCAGGTGCGTCACCTGTGATATAAAGTTCATTAATCCAAGTATGAAACGCTGTTGGTTGAGTTGTACAGAGTTTTTCTCTTATATAAACATTGACGTTTATATCGCTTTAAAAGGGTCACAAAGTCTTTGGTTCGCACGTCTTACTAATATAAAGTCACTGTACATTAAAATAGATAATATTTTGACATCAAAACGACACTTCTTCAAAAGCAACTCTTTTCCGAGCCTCGAGGAGGCAGCAGTGAACGTAAAACGCATCAACGCACAAACGAAGAAGTCGAGTGCGTCATTTCCTATTTACGGTTATTTTCCCGCGCTGGCTGCAGGTTCCGCGGGAGAAGTCAGCTGTCATTGAGAATCAACACTGATCGATTTCAACATGCCAAACTCGGATTATGATTCAGCTTGTTTACCCGACTTGTTACCGCTTTATTATCGTCGATTATTCCCATTTTCACAGTACTATCGCTGGTTAAGTTATGGTGGTGGTAAGTTAAATCTACTCGCTAACTAGTAACTAGAGTGGTTCCCCTGCGTTCTTTGTCGGTACGTTATGTATTTGGAGTACAAAGTTCCAATAGCTATTTAAGTTTAATCAGTATAGCTTATGAATAATGCACTTTTAACTAGTAAATTTAACAACATTCGCGTCCTGCATTATCCCTATTTCTAACTGGATCTTTATTATCTTTTGCCTGTTGCAGTGTTTAAAAACTATTTCCAGAACCGCGAGTTTTCCTTCACACTGAAAGATGACATTTATGTGAGATATCAGTCCTTCACCTCTCAGAATGAGCTGGAGAAAGAGATGCAGAAAATGGTTCCCTACAAGATCGATATTGGAGCGGTTTACAGCCATCGGGTGATACATCTGATCATGCATTCATATATTCTAGTTATTTGTTTTGATATTCATAGGATGTGCACTGTCAAAGTCAATAATGGGCTCTTTATGCATTTCTGTTGGCAAGATTTATCTAGCATATTTGCAACGATTATATCTTATTATATAGTACCGCAATACAGTATATAGTAAATTTTGTACAGTAACTACACTGTAGGTTATGGTGTTATAAAGTAATACAATATTACAAATAATAAATACTTATTTCATCTTTGCTGCATTGATTCTGCCGTCTCAGTTGTAATCTTCAGCAAAAGCAGCAATATGACTGTACAGGCAGTTCGTGTATAATAGTAATATTTAATATTTTCTGCTTTTGTCACAGCCCAACCAACACAACACTGTGAAGTCTGGAACTTTCCAGGCCCTGGAGAAAGAGCTGGTGTTTGACATCGACATGACAGACTATGATGATGTCAGACGTTGCTGCAGGTATACGGATTCATTAAATCCTATAAAGCATATGGATACAATATATATATTTATAAAGCATAGAGTTCATTCATTGATGTTTGTGTATGTTTTCTTCAGTGCTGCTGACATCTGCTTAAAGTGCTGGACTCTAATGACCATTGCTATCCGTATTCTCGACCGGGCACTACGAGGTAAAAATGATCATTAACAGAAATGTGATGCAATGACATGACAATTATAGAAAAGAAACAGAGATTCAGACACGTCCTGCTGTCTGTGTGTCTCAGATGACTTCGGCTTCCAGCATCTTCTGTGGGTTTATTCTGGTAGAAGAGGAGTCCATTGCTGGGTGTGTGATGATGCTGCTCGGAAGCTGTCGGTGGCCGCGCGGTCTGCTGTGGCTGAGTACCTCAGTTTAGTCAAGGTATTCAAATATCTGATAACTCTAGATTTTGTAATCTGGATGTTGAGCTCTCTATCCCATAATTCTCTTATTCTCATGCTCTTATTCTGTGTCCTGTGTATGTTAATTTAGGGAGGTGAAGAGACAGTAAGGAAAGTCGTGCTCTCGGATCCAATTCATCCATTTATTAGGTAAGTACAACACACACACACGTTATAGATATATGCCTGATATATTGGTGGGTCATTGGTGGGTTTGTGATGATGCTGCTATTACTGTATATCAACTTGTAGAGTGTATCATTAGCAACATTTAGATTATAGGTTTGTATAAGTTCAGTGTCATGTAAATCATATTGAGTGTAAACATCTTTACATCTGTAAACATCTGTAAACAGATTCATAATCTGTGCCTCTCTCTCTCTCAGTCATTCTCTTGCTGTGGTCGAACGCTATTTCCCACAGTACGCCATTGTGGGACAAGACATACTGGGCAGTAAAGAGAGCACAGACAAAGTGCTCAGTCTGTTACCTGAAGATATCCTTCCATTCTCACTAAGACCAATAAGGATTTTATTACTGTCATTCATTCCCATATAAGAGAAACCCAGCTGTCTGTTGTTCTTTACATCTAACTGCACATATCAGAAAGGAGTTGATGGATTATTATCAGAGTGAGAAGAACCCAATGAAGCGATGGGACCGTCTCTGCGCTCTGGTTGAACATAAAAAGGTAAACGTGAACACAAAACGTTTACTGTTTAACCAGGAATGGCAGTTCCGTGTCCCAGAGTAATACTAGTTTGTTATCTGTGAAGTCGAGCAGTAAGAAGGGTGGTCAGTACTTCGATAAGGAGATCATGCTTCAGTACTGTTACCCTCGCCTGGATGTCAACGTCAGTAAAGGAGTCAACCACTTACTAAAGAGCCCATTCAGTGTGCACCCCAAAACAGGTAAGACCCTCAGGACTTCACCCGGTCACTTAGGTCATAAAGGCTATTAGATAACTTAAACCAATAGTGAGATACTTGGATGTTATAGCAAACCTACATTTTTCAATATCGTTCCATTCTGGTATGACGCAGCCACATTGATCATCCAATCGTGACTGTTTTTTGTTTTTTTTTCATTGAATTGAATTTCATTTTCAAAATGTCACATTATAAATAAAAAATGTTTTGTATTAACTTCAAATATGCAGTCACCTTATTTTCTGTCTTATTTTTTGTCTTCAGGTCGAATCTCTGTGCCAATAGATATTAAGGAACTTGACACGTTTGATCCTTTTGAGGTGCCTACAATAAGGTAAGGGCTAAATTTACCTTATCTGTGACCATATTTGCTGGCTCATTTACTGTAATATTACTAGAGATGCTTTAACGTTGGCTGTAATTACTGAAAGATTCCCTTGTCTCTTTGAAGTCTTATTTGTGAGGAGCTGGAGAAACCCAGAGCAGATGAGGGACATGAAGATGAAATGAAGGACAAGGAGAATGAGCAAGATGCTGGAGAGCATCGCAGGATCAGAGGTGAGCAAATTTCATGGCATACATGAGTGTTTGTGCTCTATATAAAATTGTTGTGGATTCGGTCTCTAGTCTAGTGAATCCTGGCAATGTAAACATGTTCAATTATTTGTAAATGCAATTTTTTATTAATATGCACCTAGACTATAAGCGCACTAGCCTGGCTAAGTACATGAAGGTATTTGATCGGTTTTTGGAGGCAATGGCTCGAACTCGAAAAGGAGAGATGCTGAAGAAAAGTGGTGAGTTTATAAACAAGTCCATCACTTCATACACTTTGTTTCAGCTCTACATCAGAGTTGGATAATGGGGTTGTAGTAGATGTGTCTGAAATAATCAATGTAATGTGACTTCTGCAGATCTTCAGAAGGAGTTCTAGGACAGGAAGCTGCAACATTACAACAGGAAACCTGCTGTTAAAGAACATCAGCTGACCCTCTTCAGAAGATATGGACACCTTGCGATTTAAGAACTGATGCAATTTTGCTCTGAAATGTCCCATTAGTGGCTCGTTTAGAAGCTTATATAATTATTGTATAAAATAAGAACAAGTTTTCAGTGTAATACTGTTTCTTTTCTAATAGGTTAAAATCTTTTCCTTGTCATTTTTGTAAATGAGATTTGCTGTTTTCTGACCTTTTCATTATTCTACCAGCTTATTAAATTTTTTTTTCCAAGATCTTTGAAATTGATTTCAGTAATAACAAAGAGGCCAATATTACAAGTAAAGTCAAGCACTGTATTCATGTAAACATTTATTTCTAAACCATATAAACAACAACATGATAGACAAGTCTACAGTCAGAGCCAACGCGGGGACTATAGAGAAATTTAGACACTAAACTTTGAAAGTTAACAAGTCCCATTTGATTAAGCACCAGTCTCATTTGGCCATGTCAATTAGGCTCTGCAGTGATGTTGGAACCCAGGTTTTCTCGCCTTGCACAAAGACCACTCCACGCTCAATGTAGATGACTATTCTGCCAAATGTGAATAACTGTTTGCCCATGTGACGTTTGGCCACAAGTGGCATGAAGACAATGCCGTTCTCCTCAGCCTTGGCTTGGACCAGGTCTTTAAAGTTGGTGGGTACCGATGACGGTACTTGTCCTGTGCCTGGTGGACGTGGGATGGAATTCTCCACCTCCCGGCGTTCCAGCTGAGGCTCGCACTGGAAATCTTTCCTTCTTTCTGTCTGAATCAAGTATGCAATATTCTCCCTTGCTCCAGGTTGCATGTACCCACCTACAAGAAACAAGGAGATTACTAATATAGCATTAGTGTCCATACAGTAGAATGTTAATAGAAAGTAGAATGAGATACATGTTTGACTACAAATCAAAACCTGAAAACCCAAAAACTGACCCAGTCCAGAGGCAACAGCGCGGTTCATAATGTCCAGAGCTTCATTGAGTTTGTCTTTGACCAGTGGATGACTCAGAAGGTTCTCTGAGAGCAAGCTCTTCCAGCCTAGATACCACTTGGTGATCTCTTCATAGTTCGGGTTGTTACTAAGCCAGGAACACAACACCTGCAACATTGTATAAACACTTAAATATTCGTGTTACACCAATAAGGTTTGATTCTAGTTGACTTCTTTACGCTTATAGATAAGTTTGCATTAATATAAAATGTATGATGTTCTTTCAATTGACATTAAAAGACAACAGGGAGGGTAGGCTGACCTGTAGCCACTTGGGGAAGAAATTCTTATCCAGCAGTCCCACCATACTGGACACAGACAGCATGCCCTCCCAGTCCATCACCCAGTTAAAAGGCTCCAACAGCTGCTGATGAGGGTTTACCACAAGTTCTCCTAAACACAGGGCTGCAATACACCAACACAAAGTTTAGATGCTCCCCCGGACATAAAAGATGCAGTGCAAAGTCTGACAAATGAGGACCTACCAAGTTTTGGGACAATATTTTTGACCATGAAGGCCTCCCAAGCACCTGGTGTAAAGACGTCTTTCCATGGCTGTAGAATAAGTCTGGCAGAGGAATCACTGGGGTGCCAGCGCTGCAAGGCATGGGCCAGTTTGCTGCGGATAGGTGCGTACAGAGGTTCGAGGCGGGCTTGCATCAGAGGCAGCCAGGGATGAATCCACGAGTGGATGGGGACCGTGTCTGTCAGTGGGTTCCAACTGTCCACCTATCCAAAAACAGCCCAGGCTTACATCTTGAATGGCCACCTATTCCAACCAAGCTAACACACTGAATTGAAGTGAGTTGTTACGTTGAATTTTCAAAGCACAAACCTCTCTCTGTAGTCGTGGGAAAATGAGCTGCTCTACCACATAGTCTAGAATCCACATTGGTAACACAGGGGCCCAACATTCCACACAGTCCACCATGGGCCCCACATTTCTGGGTTGCCACTGAGACACACAGGTCCTCATGACTGGAACCCAAACCTCCCAGATCAACCTGGGTCCAGACAGAAACATCTGCTTAGTAAATCTGCACACGTATCCACAAAAATGTCACACAGACAGGACTCAGTGTGGTGTACCTGTGGTAGGGGTCCATGTGAGAGGTCTCTGGTCCACTGTGAAGAGATTGTGAGCTTTCAAGAATGGCCCTCCACTGACCCACTTCCTCCAAACCATCTGAACAGTCCTTTATATAGAATCAGATTAACAAAGAGTGAAGATTAGTTCAGTTTATACACAATGTAGACACAAAACTACAGCATAATCAAACCATTGATGATTATAGTAGCATTAAAGATCTAAAAGGGTTTTTAGAACTCAAGATTTTACATAGAATACTCCATTTGCATTGATATGTAAAGTGGAATCATATATTGAAGGTAGGGTAAGCAATTTCAGAGAGGCTAGCAATAGCAAGCTAGCTTTAAAGACATAAGACCCCATACTCTCTTCAGAGCGCTCTCCAAAGCCTTATCAGGATGTAAAGAGACTTTCAACCAGCATAAAAATAGTATCTACATATTATCATTACATATTATCATATTACCTATCAATAATGTATACACATTTCTTCAATATGAAACATATCTAGTTCATGGGATTCTAGTTTACAATCTGTGCTTTATAAGCATTATAATGAGTGTGGTGTTTTTACCTTCAATGGATCCCAGGTACGAAGTTTCTCTTTCAGGAGAGGATGCACAACAGACACGGCTAGATCTCCCAGTCCCAAGGTCTTATACTCCTCATAGAATTCCGTCTGCAGTTGTTGAAAGATTCTGGCACACTCCTGAAGGCTGACAGCAGGACCTCCCTGCCTATCATCCGCCTCAAAACGGTCCACCAAGTCAAGCACCTGTTCTAACCTCCCCAGAGCCTCTTCCTCCTCTGCCAGTCTGCCCTGCAGGGCGTCGCTCTCATGGGTCAGAGTCACCACTGTGTCTTTCTCATGCTGTAGACGGCGTGCACTCTACACACACACACACACACACACACAGTCGTAGTATCAGCATATTTGTTATTAAACAGGCATTTGTTGGTATTTATTATGAATGCATTTAAATACAAGAAAGCAAGCTGTTCTGGGTTATATTACATGACCTATTATGAGACAATCAAGTGGATCTATAGATTTTAATCTGAAAAAATCATCTTTCTTGTATGACAGTGGTTCTCTAACTGTTGTACACACAGCACCCTCAAGTGGTACATCACATAAATAACACTGGCCATTTATAATACTTAAAGATGTATTTGCATATTTATTTTTGCATTGTTTCTAATTTCAACCCACTTTTGCAAGGTGATACCTGGATGGTCTGCTTTAATCAGACATGATACGTTGCCTGGAAAGTTTGTCTGTTGATATTGTATACAGACATTGACATAGCGTCACGCTGAGTGACAGCTGTCTGTAGACGACAGATATTTGTGCTGTACCTGCAGGATGTCTTGTTCTGTGAGATCAACGAGCAGCTTGAGATTGTGTTCCAGCTCAGGCAGAGCAAAGCCGGAGCTCTTCTGTTCCTGTGTGCTCACGCTCAGAGGAGCTTCCTCAGGGACACTGTGCTTCTGACTCATCTGACTGTAACTGTGATATACCTTCTGCTCTCTGCCCGTCATATCTATCACCTACAACACAGAAGGGAGGGGGTCAGTTATTTACATTTTCTATATTATAGTGTTAATTGAGCATTACACTAAACCCGCTGCTCTCTCACCTTAACCTGTGCCAGTTCCCCAGCAGGTCTGCTCATGCTCTTGTTGGTCAGTTTGCCATAAGCTTTCAGTTCTTCCACGGTCTTATAGGAATATTTTGGCTTTTTCTTGGCCACTCCCGGCTCTTTCCGCCATTGTCCCAATTCCCTTTGAAATTCCTGTAAAGATGGAATGAATAATAAGGACAAATAATGAGACTGATAGCAACGTAGATGACAACATAGTTGTCATACTGTATCTTGCTCTGATGTTTGTAGAAACAATGAAGTTCTCTCTATGCTGTTTTTATAGAAAGCCCTTCAGGACCAGACATCCTTTTGGCATTTTGTAATTAAAATAGCTTTTTCGCATGTTTAAAAAAAATATTTCTCTAAAAAATGCTTTAAATTTACCATTTTCAGTTTAGCTAAATAAGTGATTGTTTTATCTGTATTTGTTGTTATTAGCTACCAATATCAATATTATACTACAATATATTTACTAGCTTACAAAATATACATTTTAATCAAAAATACATCTTGTTTTTGAGTTTGTTACTGTGTTTAGATAGATATTGAACCTGTACTGTGCTTGCTGTTAGGTTAGGCCCTGGTTCCACTGGTACACTGGCCAGATGACTTTAAATAAACATTAACTCCAAATCACTTATGTTTTTAAGTGGACTTACCTTCTCCTCCTCCTCCTCAGAGTCTACAACAGGAAAATCCTGCAGGGACTGCTGGGTCCTTTCATTCCCATAAGCTCCAACTGCTCCTTTCCCCTTCCGCACCTTAGCCTCAATTGGGTTCACAATACCTGAAGACAAAGATAAACATAAATGGATTTCCTTAAAAGTACTGACATTCCACAATAGCATAAGGTTTACACATAGAAAAAGTATGTTGAGGTATCAATCCTGATGAGACTTTTGACTCCATTGTTTTACCTTGAGCATTTCTGCCAAGCCCTTTTCCTGGAACGTAGCCCATCTTCTGCAGAAGTTTTTGACCAATGCCTCGTGTGTGCTTCTCCCATGATCCCAGGTCTTGCCCTGTTCTTATACCACCTGCAAATCTTTGGGAAGTCTTGAAGCTTCCACCCTAAAAGACAGAATTTAAACATATCTCAAGACCTAATCCTTGACAAAAAACCAAAGATGGTGTTGTTGCATTTGAAAGCATCTTTCTGTACCGTTTGAAGTTTTTTGGGCACAGCAGTACGGGGTGGAGGTGGTGTATCTCCACCCTGGTTGGAGTCATCTGAATCCTCCTGTTCTGCTTTCTCTTCAGCTGCAGTCTTTCGTAGACCAGCACTGATAAAGTTCACAGGAGCACTGTAGTCCTTTGCTCTGTGTGGATACAAATATAAATGAACTGTACATTTAAATACTTGGCAGTTCAAAAACAATTACATCACTTCAATACATTAAATTTAATATTAAATGGATGCCAAACAACTTTGCAAAACACCTTGAGGGGAGTGGTTATTTAGATAAATTATCAGAAGATTATTTGTGTACTTAAGAATAAAAGAAACAGGACGCAAAGAAAGATATTTATACAAGTATGTGTATATGAATTCTCCAATCACAAACATAAATGCAATAAGCAAAAATCTAGTTTGAGATCTGAATATTAAAAAAACGGTTTACCTCTTTCCTCCAAAGCTTGGCCTCTCATCATCAGAGTCATGTTCCGCCCAGATCCCATACGTCGCTTCTTCTTTAGTCTGTCTGAACCTGCGTCTGTCGGGGTTGAATTCATTGGCCAGGTCCCACTCAGACACCTCAAACTTTTCGATTTCCACCCCATCCTCCTCCTCTTCTCTACGCCCATACAAATGGGACATAGACATCTCTCTGTGGGGTGACAAATGTGCGTTTTAGGTGACGCTTAAACCTAAACCATAACGTAACAGTAGCCTGTACAGTATGTATATAACGATGAATGTACATATAGACTATTTCAATTAAAAACCAAAACCACGTTCGTGCATTTTCTCACACAACAAACATTTAATATAAGGGAGTGTTTTGTTCATAATGTAAATGCGTCATGTAAACGTTTACGATGCTGGAAACTAATCGGGTTAGCATTGCGCTGCTATTTGTTTTCTTTCTAACAATTCAGTAATTTGTCTTTAAATCAGTTACTGACACTATCCATGCTGATTACTATCCATGTGCTATTTACGAAATAAACATGAGCGTTGAAATAACTTTAATGGCATAAAAATATTTTACCAAAATATGCAGCTTTTCTGTTAGCAAGCGTAACGAAGAACAAGTTCCGGTTCTGACCGGAAAAACGGTTGTGACATCAGCGCGACGCAGAGGTCAGATAGCCTTTCTTTCAGCCATCTTGGATCCTGTTCCCCGAACTAGTGAGTTCTGCTGCTTTAAATCTACTCTCATCCAACGATTTTATAGGTGTTTTGACTTTTTAGGTAGTACACGAATTGATGTTCAAGTATCCATTTCTGCTAAACGGTTAACATTTGTTTAATAGGCTCGTTTGTAAAGGAAATAATGAATGCAACCGGCTGACTGTTCAAAATGGGGGAGCGAGCACTGCTTTAGTTCAGTACTTTAGATGTCGTGCTGTGGGCTTTGTTTCAAACGAATCGTTTATGTCTCAGGACGTTGTTTGAAAAGCTCGTATTATAAACAACTTTAACGATATTTGTGGGCGGTGTGTAACGTAATGTGACAAAGTGAATGAAAAGTTGATCTCGTATGCTAAGACATTCAAAAATGTGCATATGCATTGACCGCATTACATAGTCAAGAGCCCTAAATCGTTTATCTTAATGTTTGTCCACGTTTGTTTTTTTTCTGACGAGTTTCATACAGCGTGACAGTGTTGCTCCGGTACACACGTGAAAACACTCGACACTCCACGCGCATCCATGAACACTCTCTAAAGCTACACGTTGTGTAGTTGTGATGTTTTAAGTTTGTGTTTTGGATTCATAGCTCTTAAGAGTCTCAATACAGGAGTCGTGAAATGTTATGATGTAAGTTCGATCTTGGGTGAAACACTAGCGAGTTTAATTCAGCTGACAGTGAGACAGCTGATAGCACAGGCCTAGCGAGAAGAGCGCATGCGTCGTTTGAATTATGAAAGCCACATGATCGGAACACAGAAGTGAAGATTGAAACTTGTCTTAAATTACAATGCATTTCTGTTGCAGTCCACAATGCCAGGCGAAGCCACAGAAACTGTCCCTGTTACGGAGCAGGAACTGCAGCAGCCCCAAGCTGAGACAGGTTGGTAGTAATGTTTATAAATGTGCATGTCTGACAACTGTTTGTGTGTGAGGGTCCTGGAATTACATTGTTGAATTATTTTGTCAGTTTTCTTCATATAAAGCAGCAATTGGAAATTTTTGACAAAGTACTTATGTTGATTTTGCACCTGTTTTGGACATGTGGCATTTGGCTTTTTTTTTATGGACATAAAACAGCTGTAAGATTTGAAGCAAGTTTCTCTGGTTGGGATGGTGTCTTTTGGGTAGGGATGTTGTTTGAGTCAGTTTTTCTAAACCTAAAGTTTTTTAGGTGTGTAATTTAATGATTTAGTGGGATACATAAATAATGAGCTAATGGAACCGAGAATATTAGGTTTTGAAACAAAGTGATCCAGGACCACCAACTGTGTGATTGTACTGAGCAGTACTGCACTAAAGTTAAAGTCATTTTTTGAAAGCATGTGCATGGAATATGAACAAAAAGTCTGCATGAACATTGTGTGTGTGTTAAGTGTAAACTTAGACGTTGGGTTTATTAGGAAATGTTGTATTTGTTTCGTTCTGGAGGAACTGATGTAGTTCAGTAATGTAGTTGCAATGTCTTGTCTTCTTGATGGCTAGAAAAAAAATTCTAGATGTGTTTTTTCAGATTAAGAAGTCTTAAACTTGATTTTGAAGACCAGATTTTGAAACTTGATTTTGAAAACCAGCTTTTCATCTATATCTTGATTTACTGCAAAAGTTTTTCCCCAGTGAAATGTTGAGCAACAAATGTTAATGAGTTTATTGTATAACACAGTGAATCATTTTTAGAGGTAAGCTCTTGACTAAGCACACACATCTGGACATGTTTAGCCAGCTGAATGAGCAACAGCTTTAGGTAACTTTGGCTTCTTTAAGTTTGGTGGTTTGCAGTAATGTAATAGTTTTTTTTTTAGCATTTTTGATGTAGGATGTTTCTTGCTATGTTGTAGTGCCAATGGTGAAGGGCCACCCAGTTAGTTTTGAAGTGTACTGTTAGTTACATTTTTTTGAAAATGCTTTCATAGCTTTATTTGTTGCGTAAATAGGATACACTTGTTTTAACTAACAAATTATTTATATTTGAATAGTTTATTTAATGTTACTTTAGACACAAATTTAAGGGTTATTGTGTTATTCAGTGTTAATTTAAGAAGAAAGTAAAATGAATGCGGGCTACTATAGACATTTAATGTTTTATAGTATTTTTACAAATTCTCACAGTTTCTAACCAGTTGTTTTAGAATGTGTTTGGTTTGGTTGGCTTTAATAATTACTAGGAAGAAATGCTTGTGGACAGTGTCTCGTCAGTTCTAAAAGGTTGTGTGGTGTAATTTAACACTTTTGGACAATTGAAAGCATCCCTTATAACCAGCATGGGCGTGAAGATCAACACCATGCAACTTTACCAAAAAAATCACTCCAGTCCATTTATTTCCATTAGCCACACCTGCTGGTCCTGTACCTCCCCCTGCTGCTGCGGCCCCTGCTCCCTCTAAGGCAAAGCCTAAAGAGGGCAAGACTAACCCCAAGCTGTCCACATCTCCTCACACTTCTGCTCCTAAACCTGTTCCTACTGGACGCAGAAAACGCTCTTCTTTATCTGCCTCCTCAAGCTCCCCCACCTCTCCCAAATCTGCCTCTGGGCCTCGTGCTACCCCACCATGCTCCCCCTTGGTGTCTCCTCCAGCCGACTCTTCCGTTGCTGACAAAGCTGAGCAAATTACTCCCAAGGTTGTAAAAGCTGGCAAACAGGGGAAACAACAGAAAGCAAAGAATTTTAAACCTTCCGAACATGTGCAAGCAGTTACACCTCCTTCCACTTCTAAGACTGATTTGCAGTCTCTTCCCATACCAGCACCAGTGGTAGCAAAACCAGCTGAAGATGTGGCCTCCAGTCCAGCCAAAGTTTCTAAAGCCCCCAAGGTTGCATCTGAAGTTCCAAAAGTAGAAACACCTGTTGTTTCAGAACCCAAGACTGCTGCTCCTGTTAGTAAAGCAGAGTCTTTAAAAGATACTTTGCTTGCCCCTGCTGTTGTTGCCCCACCAAAGCCTGCTCCCCAGGTTGTGCCTGCAGTTTTTGAAGATGATGATCTCCCACCACTTATACCACCTGCGATTCCTGTTACAATGCCTTTTTTCCCTCCCATGCCACCTAGTACATTCCCTGTAGTCAAACCAGCAACTCCCAAAGCTGAACCTGTCAAAAAAATTGACTCTGCCCCTAAAGTTAAGCCTGTCCAAAAAGCAGCCCCTGCCCCCAAAGCTGAGGCTGCCGCTGCCCCCAAAGCTGAGGCTGCCGCTGCTATTAAAACTAAGGCTAAGACAGCACCTAAAGCTGAGGCTGCTCCTAAAGTTGAGCCAGCACCTAAAGCTCAGCCTGCGCCTGCCCCCAAAGCTGAAGCTGTCTCTTCCTCTAAAGTTGAGCCAGCACCTAAAGCTCAGCCTGCGCCTGCCCCCAAAGCTGAGGCTGTCTCTGCCTCTAAAGTTGAGCCAGCACCTAAAGCTCAGCCTGCGCCTGCCCCCAAAGCTGAGGCTGTCTCTGCCTCTAAAGTTGAGCCAGCACCAAAAGCTGAGGTTGCTCCTGCTCCTAAAACTAAGGCTAAGACAGCACCTAAAGCTGAGCCTGCCTCCAAAGCTGAGGCTGTCTCTGCCTCTAAAGTTGAGTCAGCACCTAAAACTGAGGTTGCCCCTAAAGTTGAGCTAGCACCTAAAGCTGAGGCTGTCTCTGCCCCTAAAGTTGAGTCAGCACTTAAAGCTGAGGCTGTCTCTGCCCCTAAAGTTGAGCCAGCACCTAAAGCTGAGGCTGTCTCTGCCCCTAAAGTTGAGCCAGCACCTAAAGCTGAGGCTGTCTCT
>JAZGTK010005405.1:0-22517 GCA_036877625.1 Ambastaia sidthimunki
TCTTTGCATGCCTCTACTATCATCTGACATGGAAGGAGACCTAAGATTATTGGGTACTGTACAGGAAGACAATGATTGGTGTGTAATGAACACCACTGAAGGGAACGTAATGATATGTGTTAATGGTGTTAAGCGCTTAGCACCTGCCATGAGCAGCTGAGGGGTTAAGAACTTGTCGAATCAGCGTGTATGAATTCTGGCTGTAATCAGACAAGGATTCAGAACTTTTAATAAATGAATTCAGACTGCTACAAACCATTAATGTAATAGATTAGCCTGTTGACTTTGCACTATGGGTTGATAAATGATCCAAAGCCCTGATCAACGTCTAACAGCAGAAGATTTTTGAGGATGTAATTTGTACTTAAGCAGTGCTAAGCTTTTTAATTACAGTTTAACTGACAATTTTGGGTTTGAGTCGCACAAAGATGGATTCAGAGTTAATTTCACACATTCAAAGTCTGACACAGGATGATTGAGAGAATAAGTGAGAGAGAACAGTCATCACAATTGAGCTGATTGGAACTTGTTACCCAGTGGCCTACTGTATACAGTCTCAAATGATCAAAATAGTTTATGCAACTAAAATAGTTATATAACAGTTACACTGTTATTCTAATAATACACACTCTAAAAAAGAGAAATGAAATAACCTCCTTTTTGGAATGATCTACAGCACAAAATGAAATTCCTATTCGTGAAGGACAAGACTGCTGTAAATTAACTGATAAAAGCAGTCTGCAATAAACTGTTTCGATTACTTTAAAATCTTTATCCATTACCAACAGCAGATTGCATGATAATTGATTTAATTTATGAAACCCTTTGTGAAGAGAGAGAGAGCAAGAGAGGAGGTCCTAAAGGGAAAGTGACCTCTTAATGCAGACCATAGAGAAAAACCCTTAATTGTTCATTAATAATTTATTAGCGACTGTGTGCCCTGGAGTGAAAGATTAAGGACAGATGCAAAACTGACTGCATGACTCCGGAATAAAAGTTCATATAATTTGAAAACTCTGCCACATGAATTCTCTCATTTGCTATAAACTGCAGCATAACCATGATATCAGCATCAAAGACGACCACTAAAAATGCCACATTAAAGACTTCATTTATTCCCTTTTTTTTTACCGTTGATCGATATCAACGGCTTCAGGTCTAAAACACAAATGATCTGAGATGAGATTTCTGATCTGTGCAAGAGCTTAATAGTCATTTATGCAAATAGGGTTTGTTATTTCATAACACACCAGAATCAAATTGAATTCTTACGCATCACCGCATGACCAAAGCTGGTGGCGTTTTTTAACTGTTTACAGGAACAAGCTCCATGGAGCCACCTGGGTAAAACGGCTTGTTTCTTTGCAGGACTCAAATGAGCAAAATTCTGGTTACCAGCCCTGAGCTTTAAAGAGTCAGTTTATCCTAAAATAAAAATTCTAACATTGTTAAGTCATTCCAAACCCAGAGGACTGTGGAACAAAAAATTATCACTTGAAGACTCTGTGCAGTACAGAAAAATGACAAAAATAATCACCAGAAGCCACACAGGTAGTCCATATGTCCTTGAAGTTACACAATAGTGAACGAACTGTTGGTCTGTTAGTGGCCTGTTCTTTCCAATGAACAGGATGATCTGGTTCACAAATCAAATGGAACGAATCACGAATCGAACTAATCTGGTTCTCCAGTTCACCTTAGTGGCTCAATGATCCGTTCATAGCAGTTCTCAAGTTAACAGCCCACTGGAGAGGAAGATTATCAGTGAATAATGACTTGAATTTCAATGTGTCCTTCACACAAAACCACTCTATCCTATACTTTTGTAATACATATCGCATATAAACCACCTATATGATGCTTTTTGGTGTGTTATTTTTAAAGTTCTGAGCAGCTGTGTAGAAAAGACCAGTGAAAAATGTGAAGATTATCTAAAAGATCACATTTTTGTTTCACGGATAAAAGCTGGATTTGAAACAACACAGAAATGATGACAGACTTTTCATTTTTGGCTGAACAATTCCACCTCATCGCTAGTAACAGCAGTGGAATGACTGGCACCCCGTGCATATAAAACCCAATAAACTTAAATGCCTACAAGCTGTTGTTAAACATATCAGAGGAATTTACCTCCTAGGGTCATCCCAGCCTCAAAACACTTCCTTAGACGACAGGATGGGCAGTTTTTCCTCCTCAGTTTATCTATGGTGCAGTCATTCCTGCTAGCGCAGAGATACTTCTGCTTGCCTATGAGAAAGAGACAAAAGCTTTGACTTAGTTTGAGTCTGCTGGCAGCCAAGGCAAAGCTCCAGAAAGTACAAAGCTGGACACATCACATTTACACTGAGATAAAACATAGATTGGAAAAAAAGTAGGTAAAACACACACACTCAGAATGGTCCAATTAGAGGGAGCTGTTAACGTGACAAGCCACTCTGATAGGTCACAGCCCTCACTCTGGGCACTGTAGGACAGCCAAATGAAAAGTGCAGAGTGAAATTTGAAAGAGTGTGTGTGTGTGTGTGTGTGTGTGTGTCAGGACACAGAACCACTGCTGAATAATGTACAAAAGCAGTCAGGTCTGACAAAAAAATGACAAGAGACACGTAACATCAATAGAGACATTCACTCTCAGACCAACACATAACAGGATATAATTATTATGTGTGTCAATCAAATAAAATGTTTAATTGCTAGTACAACCCCTAATTGTGAGGTAATACGTTCAACAAAATAACATTTTCTATGTGTTATTACATTCGTCAATTGGTTTGAATACTCAGCATAACTTATTAAACAGCATCATACTCATCTTTCCTGCTGTGCTCTGCTGGTGTTAACATTTCAGATTTTACAACACAAATAAAACAAATTAGTTCATGTATGTTGAACATTTCCATGGTGTTTAATCTTTAAATAAATTAGAAGGGTTCTTCACTATCATTACTGATTAAAGGTTAGAATTGTTGTTTAAATTATGCATGGATGCAATTTCCCTTAAAAGTGTAAACACTGTGGATCTGTGCCACTGATTACTATTTAAGCTTTTGTTTGATGCCAGAACCGTGAAAACAGCTCTCGCATATCATTAGTATATTTAACTGTTAAACTCCACAGTGTATTTAAGTGACTTGTTTAATTATTCTTGTTATAACAGAAACCTTGTCTTAACCATTGCGATGGTTTGGGGGCAGGGCTATCTGTTTGGGGCGGGGCTATCTGCTTATCTGTTTAGCTGGGGCTATTCATTTTTCAACCACTGGAAGATGAAGGAAGGGATGGGAAACCTATTTTAAAAAGTCATTATTTTTTGCGATTTTTGCGAGTCATAAGTGACGCTTAAATTATTTCACTTTTGTGCATATTAAAAAAATATCTTACAGATCTACCCACAATTATTCATACAGGACTATACACAGGCCAAGACTTTTCCTACTTTTCCTTTTATTATATCTCTCTTTGTCTCCAGTAACAACTGTTGGAACGGTAAGTATAATAGTGTGATATTTCTGTATTTGATTAAACTGAAGTTCAGTTCTGGCTGTGGGGCAAGACCTTTAAACTTCTCTTAACTTTGATAAATTTGTTTTTCCAGAACCTCTGCGGGTGTTTAAAGCAAAAGAGGGCATCCGTTGATCACAACTGTCTATCATTCCTTAATTTAATGCAATTTAAGGAAACGTATGTGCATGATGAACATGGGTTGCATATGCACATAACGGTATTAAAGGTCATTTAAATTATATTATAGATACAACATACATTAACGTGCATATTGTATCTATGTGCAAACTTTTAAGAGACAATAAATGTGACTGAGTGCCACTGATTAGTTGTTTTCATAGCAAACCTTTACATACATCACAGCCAAGTTTTCACATTCTGGGGCTATGTTAGATTTCTATTAAAAAGATTTTTTTTGCTTGCATCACAGGGAAAAAAGTTCTCCCTAATTTGTGTACAGTTGGGACTTTGGGTTACAAGCTACAGTCTAATCCTCCTCTCATTCTTCATCTCATTCTCTCTCATTTTAACTGTACTGTTACATAAAAGAAACAACAATTGTATCTGTGTAAGATGTGCCAATTGTTGCTATTTCAAGTAACACCAATAAAAACAAAGTGGCACTGGACACATGGTTAGAAGTATTTAATTCATGAAAAGGCAATAACCCGTTTTAATGTGGCTTTAATGACAGTTTATAGCTTTAATTAAAAGCTCTAATTAAAGTGTATACAGTCCTCACATATGGTGAGTATATTTAGCCGTTTTTGAATTTTCTTATAATGGGTGCGTGTACTTTACCCTCAGCGGCTCTTTTAAAGAAAACTTTGCAGCTTCCACAAGTGAGAGCGCCGTAGTGACACCCAGATGCTTCATCAGAGCAGATCAGGCAGGTCCTCTGTGGAGGCAGGAAAAACTCCATCGGGAAAATGTCATTCCTTCCTGCATCAAACCTAAAAATGAAAAGACAGCGTAAGCTAATGGCATGACAAAACACTCAAATAATTGTTCTGCTCTCTATTGTATCAGCAAAACAATACATCAACATGGTGCAAATATGGAACTTGTTTTCCAACTATAATGTCAGCTATGGAAAAGAAACATGTGAGGTCCATTACCAGTGATCTGAACAGAGCTCATGTACCAAAAAAGCTCGGAGCCGAACGAGCACAGGAAATGTAAAAGTAATGGTTGAATGTCTGTACATTTGGATGACTAAATGGAATGAAGACACTGCGGATTGGAGCTGAATTTCGCTGAAGTTTAACATCAATTGTTCACTGCGGCTGCTAAATTGGAACTGTCATTTGTAGGACCAGCCATCAGTGATAACAGGTGACATTCTCAAATGCATAAGTGAGAGGTGGTGTGTGTGTGTGTGTGTGTGTGTGTCAGTGGCCAAATGATGGAGGTAAGTACAGGTGACATTATCCTAATGCAAGTGCCAAGGTCTTTAATGAAGGGTAATAACTTCTTTTTCCCTTTAGGAATGATGGAAAGATTCTTGGTTAAAGAGAGTCATTCAGTCACATTATTCTGTTCTGAAGATTGCACCCGATTCTGTCACCACACACATACTAATAAAGTAAAAGTGAACTAAATGAGTGCAATTAGGAGAGAGACACATTTTCGATATTTTCTTGGCTGTCTAGCACAGGTAGTCAGATGTAGAGTGTTATAATAACATTGTGTAAGGACAGAGTAAAATCTGATACCGCGCTGACACCGTACAGCACTGAGACAAAGCACTGTGCAATATATAAATATATATATATAGAAACAATTAAATCTCATTGTCACCTTGGTTTGTCTTAATTTCCCACAAGAATCCAACTACGAGCTGACAAGAAACACACACAGTTGGATGCTGATGGCTGCTGTCATTTCTCTGTATGAGTTTTTAAGCTCTTAACAGTGTGCGAGTCTGAGGACAGACAGGTTATCGTAAGGGCTATATGAAGTGCATTATGGGTAAACGACTATGTTCACACATGACATCATTCACTCATGAATTACAGACTGAATTATTTCCTCCTGCATTAGTGCTGAGAGATACAAGTAACAATGTTTTAATCTGTTTCAAAGCCTTTTAATTCTGTTTCAGCCTTTTGATGATATTACATGTACAACTTGATATTTATGTTCTTTCTCTGCTTAAAAGGGTCATTCTTTTTCAATTGACAAATAACCATAATTTGGACCAAACAGCAATTTTTGCCAATTAGATTAAATGTGTTTCATTTACATTTATATTTAATCATTTAGCAGACGCGTTTGTCCAAAGCGACTTACAAATGAGGAACATCAGAAGCATTTATCAAAAATGAGTGAACAACACCTCAGTACCAAAGGATAAGTTTCAACAGTAAGGTAAAGTAGTGTATAGACTAAATCAAAATTATAAATGCAAGAGAACAAGAAGAAAAAGCTAAAAGTCTGGTTTAAAAAATATTGGTTTAAAAGAAATATGTAAAATGCCATAAGGGACTTTCTTTGGCACTTTTTCAGTGACAATGCAATTCCTGAATGAGTCTTTTGAACCAGTTGGCTGAATAAAATATTCACAGTAATTAATCAGATTAGCCAGGTTTAACTTTGATTAAGTTGATTCAATCTGCAATACAATGAAAATTTGCAATATAATGAAAACCTTAATTGCAATGCAATTATTTACATTTTAACTGTATTACTGCCAAATGCTTTCGTAATAAATACTTATCACAATCCCACAAATATGAATTACATTTTGAGCAAAAATTAAAATTTTCATCTATGTCCATTTAACAACAGCTTTTAAGAAAAACTAAAAATCAGCAGTCAAGCGAGTGATTTTCTCTTTAACATTATTGACACAGACTGCAGGTTTATTAAGTAACTGTCACTTTCGGACCTAAAGCTGTTACACATCCACTCTTTACGCACAAGCGACTTGTTGTGAAATGTTTGCTGTTTTGTTTGACTTTATGCAACCAAATTTTATGCCAGTTTACAATCAAATGCATTTAAGTGAAACTATCAAGCATTATATCGAACATTTTTATATA
Organism: Ambastaia sidthimunki; assembly: GCA_036877625.1. Classification (NCBI taxonomy): domain Eukaryota; kingdom Metazoa; phylum Chordata; class Actinopteri; order Cypriniformes; family Botiidae; genus Ambastaia; species Ambastaia sidthimunki. The sequence continues at coordinate 6,549 of JAZGTK010005405.1, forward strand.
CTGATATAGTTGTTCTGTTAAATACAGATTATGAAAGATAAATGTACGTTTTTACTATTTACACAAAAATTCGTTCTTCTAGCATAAATAAAGCCCACAGTGAATATACTGCAAATGTCACCCGGCTCAAATTTGGATGTGAAATGAATGATACAGTATATAATACTACAGTAGGTCCATTTGCAATCTGCACACACTTATCACACTTTCTTGGCTGTTTACTGGGGGAAATTTATGAAGTAGATTTAAAAATGGTGAAACACAAAAGAAAATTTGTGAACTACAAAATTAATACCAGCTGGACATATTATCGAGTAAGACAAAATATTTCATAAACACACAAATGTGTAGAACTTCTCTCGTGCATGAAATGTTTCCATGGAATTCCGGGCAGATTCTGGGGAGGCTCACATGTGGGTGAAATCTCTCTGAAGCTGTATGGGAAGAGCTGGCATTCTTTGGAGGTGTTTTGGTTGTTATACACACACTACTGGCCTGCCAGCTGTGGCACTTTCCAAACAAGCCGTATCAATCATACGGTCTGGGTGTCTCTCACTATTAGCACTATGACTGCTATTGCTTTGACCTTATGCAATGCCATGTTTAAGAAGGTCACCCCAGCTAAAAATACAGCAGCATTGGGGTTGTAAGCCAGAGCAGTCACACTACACAAGCTCTCACCAGGGCCTCAAGCGGTGTTGGTTTGCTCTCACTTTCTATTTCCACTGACACGTTCTTTAGTCTTTCTCATTACTGTATATTAGACATAACTTGATAGTTTCACAGCACTCAAATGACATATTTCTAGGACTAAATGAGAAGATGGTTAATCCTGTGTTTATTGTAACCTTTGCTCTGTAAATTTATTGCTGTACTTTGTGCAAGATCTGCTTTCAAGTTATTTTCCTATTGAGAAGTGTGATGTCTCATATTTCAGCCATTCCAATATCTCATGTACAGTAAACATTCACATAAATGTGTTGTTAACATCCCTCTGGAAAATGTTAAGTTTAGTGCCAATATAGTGCCAATATCTAATATATAGGTAAAATGATAAACATCTATATATTGGTCCCATATGTAACATCTATATTGAAGTTACTAGCTTGTAAAATGCAATGTAAAACTTTCACAAATGTACCTTGGCTATTGTGGTTTTCAGCATTAACAGCTTTTTAGAACTGAGATAATATTGGCCTAAGTGTTAATGACATCTAAATATAACCGAGAGAGACTGTGTTTGTGTGTGTTATTACTGATAAAAGTAGAGACAGGGAGGATAAAGTTAAGATAAAGAGGTTAGAAGTTTATGTGTGTGTGAAGAGGACAGCACACCAAAGCCAAGAAGCTGATTGGACACAGCGTACAGACATAACTATACTCAATGACATGTCAAGGGTATACACAAGGACAAACACATATAACTAAACCAAACACACACTCTCTTTCTCTCTTTCTGACATTGGCGCTTATTGTTTGGATGGGTTTCATGTATTATGGCAACGACACATGAGAGGGTAAAATCACACACTCGTACATTCTGAATTAACATCACAGAAAGAGGAATTCCTTCTTAGTGAACTGTTACACAAAGACAAACAAGTGCACACACCCACACTCCAAAGTGATTTAAACTTGCCACATTCATTACTCATCATTTTTAGAGGGCTTACATTTATTCATTCATTTAGCAGATGCTTTTACCTAAAGCGACTTACAAAGAGAGACAGCATTTAACATTCTTCCCTAAAAAACCAACAAGCCTAGTCTACAAAGCTACGTTTACAAGTGGGAATAGATCGATCGATTGATTCCAGGGACAGGATAAACAATAAAGACTTCTTTTTTTTACATATGTGAAAAAAGGTTGAACATTGGAGCGTTAGGGATTAGTTGTCTGCGAAACAGGTGTGTTTTAAGTTGTTTTTTGAAGGTTGTGATGGTCTCTGATAGGGTGGAGGCTGGAAAAGAACAGAATAGGTCTTAGAGACAGATCTGGCCTCGTTGTGAGGGAACAACCAGACGTCACTCATTTAAAGAACAGAGCTGGCGAGAGGAGACATACATCTGCAAGAGTGAGTTGATGTAGACGGGTGAAGTTCTGATTTACCAGTAGCTTTTTCAAATGAACTAAGCAAAACTTCTGAATTTTACTGTAATTTTTATTTCTTTTCGGTAATAAGCAGCTTTCTGTTAACTGCTGTTGTGTCACACAGCCTTAAAAGTTTGGAGCCATGTAAGCAGATGATGACAGAATTTTTAGTTAAAAGATCTGCAAAGGTGTGACTTTATTGGACAGACCACTTTTTATGTACAATAATCATGCAACTTAATTATCAAAGATTCTAAAACTTTTTAATGAAAGTTGCATTTGCAACCTGTCATTTAAAAAGCAGTTAAAGTCCATGTGCAAGAGCGAAGGTGATGGAAAAGGTGTGACAGGTCTGTAGGTCAGGTGACAGCATGTTTGTGTGCATTGTGAGTGTGTGTGTGTGCGTGCACTTCGTATCATGTCTGTCTTAAAAACAAAGCAATAATGACCCAGGAGAAAGCACTCATGGGTAAACAAATAGGTCATCAGGGAGGGGGAATGAAAGACAGGACACCCATAGAGCAGACCTGATTAAATCCATTCTACAAAGACCTCTGATGAAACACCATTGGGAGGGCCTGTGCTACTCCAGATAGGGGGCACTGGACAAAACACACATAGATTTGTGTAATTATACTACTAAGAGATATTCACACTAAAGACAAATAGGTAATATCAGACTTGGAAAAACACAAACTTCTGCTAGGCTGACAAAAAGTCTGGCTGATAAAGTACAAGAGATAGTTCACCTTAGCATTCTGTTATGAATTTACACATATGGAGCACAAATGAAACATATATGGAACACAAAAAGATGTTTTTGTGAGGCATAATATTAGTTACTGACAGCCTCAGTCTCCATTCAGTCATTATGTTGCAAACAAACAACAATATCAGAATTCTTCAAAACTTCTCATGTTCCATAGAAGAGAAAAGTCATACGAGTTTGAAATGACTCTAATAATAAAAGAATTTTTATTTTGGATGAACTACTTTAAGAAGCTTTTACCTGATATAACCTTTAAAAAACGTTCATTGTCGCAATCTAATTTATTTTAGATTCCGTAAAATTAAATAATACTTTCGACTTGAATAACATCAGTTAATTTTAAATGTTACCACATGAAGCAACTTTTTTTTACTTGTCTAACAAAATATTTTTTCAGTGTAAAGTTTGGGAACTTGAAACAAAGGGTTACTGTGCAGCTGTTCCCAAATGTTGTTTAGGAAATTAAATCGTAAAACTCGCCTGAGTTCTGAATGAGGAAACAATTAAATTGTGTTTTAGTACATAAGGAACCTGTGCAACTCAAGGCTTGTCATAAGATTTCTAACACTCATACATCAAACAGCCTGGGGCTCATACAAGCCATGGGATTTCTCGCATTACATTCCTGTTTGAATATGATCTCTAAATATAATATTAAATAAAGGAATATTTTGGAATTGCTCTTCAAATAAAAACAACATTTAGACATGCGGTTACACTCAGAAAAGCAACTGTTAGGGTTTCTGTGGTCCCTAACAAGATGGGACTGCAATAAAGATTCACATTTAACAAAATGGGAAACTTTCAGCCATTCCTGAAATATGCAAATAGGCACCTGTGTTGACAAGATGGCAAAGCGGAAAGGTTAGATCCCAAAATTATCCTCGTAACTTCCAGTAAGCTGGGTGAGCATATGCTCTTCCGTGTCTTTGGGAATATATGTGGGCATTCATGTGTGTAAGCTTTCTCTGCATTACTGAAGATTGCTGAGCAAGTTCATTTCACCTCCTGACCTGTCAGCAGGTGAAGACATCTTAATGAAACAATTATCATCAGAGATTCACATGTAAAAAAACTTTTTCTCTCTTTTCATTTAGAATTTGACGCTGTAAAAAGGCCTTTATTCAGCAAGGCTTTTTGAGATTGCTATAAAATTCAGAAATGTAAATTATATATAAAAAACACGTTAGATCAACAATACCCTCAAATGTTGAATTGTCCAGTAAACCGTTTCACATCCAGCAATGTTGCTGATTTGTTACATGTTGCGAGTTCCCAGCATGCAATGCACCATAATTAAATTATGAGGCTGTTGTTATAGGATTACAGTTTGCTGTTTGCTATTGTTGTTGTTTTTGTTGTCACTGCAAGTTATTTGCTGTGTAGTGAGATTAAGAGTTTATCTTTGCTTTAAATTTTACTTTATTTTACTTTATTGTTTCTTTAATGGTTATAATATTTAACTTTAATGATTTTATTTTATTTTAAAATTCATGTTAACATATAACTTGGAGTGATCAAACTCAGACTGGTTAAACAAACTACTGGAGACAGTTATTAGTTATTTTTACAGTAAACAGCTATGAACACACATAAAAATTAACATTCATAAAATAATCAAACTCAGAAGATGTATGATTGGTCACAATAACCATTGCATGTCCACTATCACACACACAACTTAAAGTCTTATCACACACAGAAACTCTGATGTCCATCTCCTGCAGCATCACACACTGTAGAGTTTGATGTCATAGCTCAGCTGAGCAGTACAAGAAGTAAAAGTGAAGTGATACTTTTTTTTACAAGAAGCTGTTAAAGCTGTTTCTGTGTCACTTTATTCCGCTCATGCATTAAAAATGACTAACAGTGTTAATTCATTAATTAATTCATTCATTTAACATGGTTATCACCAAATAAATGCCTTAATTAGATGTATATCTAAAAATTCTAAACCAATTTATAATTGCGCAGTGTTTCGTACAAGTATTTAAAAGAAATTAGCATTTTAATAACACCTATTTAATAACACCTAATTAATAACACCTAAATCTAAAGTGTATGAGAGTTTCCTAACGGAGGATTCATGCAAAAATAACCAGCATGTCAGCACTCCATTTTAGACTAAAACAACTTAACATTTCTAAATACTATTTGGTTGAGCTGACGTTTGGTAAAAGCACATTAACCCTAAAAAAAAACCTGAGTGAAAGGTACATTTGATCATTTTTACTAAGTATGACCATTAATGGAAGACAACTGACTTCAGCTTATAAATGTCAGTTTACGAGTTTGTCTACCAGTGACATTTGGATGTTCCTATTGAATTGAATTGAATCCCTAAAAAGCCATTTAAACCTGCCAGAATAAAACCTGAGAACACAAAACATCACACATCCAAAAGGCAACTAATTAACATTTACAAAAAAAAAAACAAATGTTGAAATGTAGACTTGCAGGCTCTCTAACTCAGTTCCTAAAACGCAAGTTAACGTCATCTCAAACTTCTTGGAACTTTTGCAAAACATGTTTTAAATACACTGAAAAAAACCATAACAGGACACAACAAGACTATCACAGTTCTGTAAGTGTACATGAAATACCTGTCACTGGTCGAGCCAGTAATGACAAATTCTCTTGTAGAATTGTTCCTCTATTGTCTAACCATTACGATAATGAGAAGCCATTGGGGATTTGGCACAAGAGAACAGGAGACAAACCACATCACCCACTGTAAACTGTAACAAACTGCTCCTGTTTGCTGTGAGCAGCTCAGTGGCTCTTAAGATATATTACACAGTCACAGGTATGTGTTTATTGGCATTTTACAACAGCTATAAATCTGGTTAATCTAATCAGAAATTAAAGTTGTAAACTATCCATTTTATAAAGGAGGGTTTCTGGAAATTTCAAAAGGTTTTTGCCTGTATTTCACACCAAAGTAAAAGTTACTTTGGACTTTTACAGTCTGCGCGTTCAACAATGTCACGTTCAACAAAGTCTTTTTTAAATGCATCTTCACACATAAATCTATCATCAGATATGTAGGTTTAGCCAGAGTAAGCAATAAAAAAATTTCTTTAAAAAATCTAAAATAATTTTTGTTGAATATATATGAATATGCCCATTAATGTGGACATGTTAGATTTAAAATATGTAAAATATACTAGATTAGATATATACTTGGTAGCTTTGGTGGAAAAGTTTTTTTATGTAGGGACATTTACCTGCAGTGAATACATCTTAGTCTCATTTAACAGACATATGGGTGGGAAGTTCCCAACCATCAGAGATGGACCTGATCAAGCATTTAAATGATGATAAGTCTGATAAGTCTGATAACTTGCTACCATGGGTATAAATGTAATCTAACAGATGGGGGGACAATAAACGTAAAATTTCTTAACAGCAATTTTTGAAGGGGACACAAATAATACAGCCAAAATTGTACTTGTACTGCAGCAAGCCCACTGATCTGCACTTAACATCAAACTGAGCAAAACCCAACACCTGATCAAGCATTTAAATGAAGCATTTAAATGACAACAATAAATCTACTTATATTAATATAACATCAGTTCACACAAAAGCTTATCACTGTGTCAGTTGCAGTGGGTGACTTACTATCCAACAAGCTATCGTATTAAACAAGCTATCAAATGAGCTAGATAGTGTTAAAGTGGAAAATTATAACAAGGTGGAAAATAAGTTATATGCACAGTTAGTTTTTAAAGATCATGTCAAACTTCATGCTACAGTGTTTATGTTACATGGAAATTGCCTGAAGTGAACATTCACAATCCATTTCAACATCATAGGGACAAATTTTAAGGGACAATTTAAGGTGCCATTTAACCACCATAAATTATGTTCAGATGAAAAGTGTTCCTTCTTTGACAGGTAGTTGAGGAGGATTGACTAAAAATATGAGGACTTGATGAGTCAGTTGACAAAGACAGTTATTTCAGAGGTTTTATTGCAGATTTTAAATGCAACATTACGAAGATATTCATTTTGAAAACACATATGAATTGTTTAAAATAAGACGAGTAACATGTCTCAGGGTCAGTTTTGTTTTTATGTTAACTTTAAAGTGGCCAAATCATGTAAAGCCTGTTTACTTTTTTAAAATACAAGCATTTTATGTACTACGCAACTTCCAGAGCTCAAAACTCATTCTGTCCACCAAGACCATTTAATGAAGCCAAGATGCAGAAAAGGTTCATTCAGACATTTTCTTGGTTGTGACGCCATGACTATGAGCACATTATATAACTGCCTACATTAACACATTAACGCCTATTCAGTATTCAGAAACTTGGTCCATCCAGTCACCATAAAGTAATAAGGAGGAAACAGGATATACACAATTATTTCTAAACACCAGAAGACGAAGATACCATTATTCCAGTTGGAACATGGCTAACAATAAGAGTAAGATGAAACTGTTGCTCACCAAATGTTATGGTGTTCCAGGCTGTTGGGTAGGACCTGCATCTCAGTGTAGTTTTCTAGAAGATCTGAGTGTAAGAAATAGGGCTGCAACTAATTGCTAAAATCAAAATGAACCACTAATAAAAACTGTTGACCCAAGTCAACCAGCATGGGAGCAACTTTATATTAAACACTTCAAATAAAGACTTGAGCATATGTTTTCATGTGGGAATGTTGCTGTGTCAGGAGTTTGAAAAGTGCTTGTGCTGTTCAGCGAGGTTGAGAGGTGTTTTTCACCAGAAGACTACTTACATTGTAATTTTCATTTTTGTAAAAGATTGCCGGTAAACTTTAAATACACTGAGCTCAACTGAGAAAGAGCAGAAGCATTTTCATTAAAACAATATTTGCTACTGCACATTAATTTTCTATATGGAAGTCTTAATATTTAAAGCTTTTTTGCGCACAATATATGGTATACATATGTATAACACGTTTACATATGTATATGTACAGTATATGACTAAAATGCATAGCTCACTCTCTTGTTGTTGCTAGGAATCACAAATGGAGAATTTTGTGAAAGTTTTGCTTAAAGAACAAACTTTAAGAAACAAACCACAACTTAACATGTTCCTGTAGCTCAACTGGTAGAGCATTTTGTTAGCAGCACAAAGATCATGGGTTCGATTCCCAGGAAGCACATGTAATGACAAAATGTATAACTGTACATACTGTGACATATTGCTGTCAATTTAATCTGAATGTGAGTTCTGATGAGATTTTAGAATTTGGGAAAAATTCTTGAATCCCCCAAAAATGTGACCTTTGCATTTAACCCATTAGTGGTAAGAAGCGAACACACACTGCAAATCATGAAGAGGCAGTGGCAAGCCTATCACTGCAGCACCCAGGGAGTAACTGGGGTTGGGTGCCTTGCTCAAGGGCACTTCAGGTGTTACCTGCCAGCACTGGAATCAAACCGCAACCTTCTGATTACAAGCCTATCTCACTACACAGTAGGCCACAACTACACCCCACAACTGAAACCCTCCTTTTTTGTTTTCAAATTAAACTGCATAAATGGAACTTGGGAATGACATGGAGATAAGTAAATAATGAGTTTTTACATTTTTATTTCATGGTGAACTTTTGCTGTTCACCATAAAATGAAATTACGAGTATTGGCGCAAGAAACATTAATTGAAGAGCATTACTAATTATCTTTAGGAAATAAAATAAAATGATTAAAAGTCTTTAGAAGTCTTTAAATCAGGCTGTGATTTAAATAACATATAGCCTGAAACAATACTTTCCGGTGTCAAAGTCAGCCCTACTTTCAGAATATCTTATCTCTGTATAGATTAGCTCTATATAAACAGATGCTGATTAACTTCTTACTGATTGACTAATTAACTACAACCAATCTGCATCCCAACCGACAAATGTTTGTTTCTGTTGGATATAATACAGACTATTATTGACTGCACTTAATTGCAGTAAAATAATAATTTCACAAATACAATTTATGTTTAAGTATAATTTATATACTTTATATAATTTATAGTTTATGTTCTTATTTTTTATTTTAAAGGCCCCCACCACCCTCTTATCAGTGCTACCAAATAGGTGCTGGTGCCACCATCTGTAGAACTGTCCTACATACTTCTCTACTATATAGTATGCAAAAATCAGTACACAATATGTATGTGTAAATTCTCAGTTTTCCTAAGAGAGTCTATGTGAAATACCCAGATGGCCTGCTGCTTTAGCAGAGATTTTAAGGTGTATGCACCAGATGGACACTTTTCTATCCCATGAGGCCAAAAGCTGAGAAGTCACAGGTTCAGAAAGTTAAAAAAAGTAATTAAATTAAGAGAGAACTGTAAGCCAGGCTGCAATGTGTTCAAGTGTAAGTGCTATAGGTTTTTTAAAGTCATTAGTATGTCATTTGTCGAAAACATATAGGTCACAAAAATACAAACATGGCAGATATAGTATGTCTGGCAATGTATTGATTCTAAACACATACATATTGAACATCATACATACTTTCTCAGTGGTAAGGAAGAAGTAACAGCTTTACTACATGTGGTAACTACTGCCATGTAGCTTTGGTCACTGTCTTTATCACTATATTTCAGCACATAAAAATGCATTTCAAACATAACTGCCATAACCACAATTAAAATAGCAGTTTCCAATGCAAGTAAAAACACTTTATTAGAATTCCCATGTGACGAGGATACACAGAACTTTTAAAATGGGTTCTTGGTACTACCCCCATGTGATGGTACTACCAAGAACACTTTGTAAGGAACCTTTGCCATGTTTGGAATGTAGTTTGACCAGAACTGAATTTGACCAAGGTGTACTTTAGATATTACATAACACATATACACAAAAAGTCTTGTTACCCCCACCTCTCTCTTGCTCTCTTTGTCCCTCTCGCTGATACACACATACACAAACACAAATAAATAAATTTGTACAACTACTCCAGCTATCTGTCTTCAATGATTATCAAGCCAGAAAGAGTTTGTCTATTTTTGTACTGACCAATCATCAACCTGCTTGCTTTTTAAAACAGTTCAATATGTAGAAAAAATGAGCTCAAGCTACAGTTGTTTAAGCAGACTAACACCACAAACTAGTACTGTGACCTATAAATGTTACGCTTGTACAATACTTTCTCTAATAACTACAGTCAACCTGGTATTTATAGTCCCCTCTTGGCATTTTGTTAGATTCACTTTCATATGATTTATAATGTGTAAAACTGTATTTTGGTGAAGATCAAGTGGTTTTGCCAACTCAAATCTAAAAGATACAAAGGTTAAACACACAACTACTCTCAAATTCCTTTCAGAAAAACGCACACACTCACATACACTAAAAACAGCCTCATACAAAATGGGTGCTCAACTGTGCCTCTGATTAAAACACCAAATTTCTCTCATGTTCCTTGGACAAAATGCACAGACATGCAACTGATTTTCACTGTAATTTGAGTTTGAGGTAAAGTTTTAAAAACTTTCAGCCTCTAGATATCTTTCCTTTCCATGTCCGGCTTTCATCCCAGGTGGTGCAGATTTTATCAGTAAATATGTTTTTTTTTAGAATAGACATTCTATTGTCAGCTTTAGGTCAAGTCACTTTTATTTATAGACTACATTTAAAAACTAATAATGTTCACAAAGTGCTACATAATAATATAAAAACCAAATACAGTAACTTTGAGTTTAAGCAGGACAGTTTAAGTATTGCCAGTCGATGGAAAAGCATCGTGTTACAGCTGTAACTGCATGTCTGTACAAGTGAATCAAAGATTGCTCGTTTCATGTACAGTCTGTTAGTAAAAGTGTGAATCAATCATAAAGACTAGCAGAATACAGGGAACCTCAACAATAAGAGATTTGAGGATCCTGGCAAAGGTGCTTTTGGACACAACCATGTGGGGCTGCCTTGATGGCAGTATCCCTGGAACCCAGAAACCCTCTGGGTGAGGAGGCTGGCTTGTGTGTTAAAGACTATGAGTCTGTGTTAATGTGTACAGCTGTCTCTGTGTGCTAGTTTACTTGGCTGCAGACTTAAAGAAATTGACTTCAAACAAATTAACGCTTCCTTTAGGAATAACACATTTCATTTCTAACACGTAAAACGCCTGAAGCATAACTGATCTTGTTTCACAAATAGCAAACCCACATCCGTTCTAATATTCCTGTGAAGGATGGGAACTCTAACAAATTGTTTAGCTTTTATACGCATCCCAGATGGAGATTTAGTGTTGCAAAATTTTCACCATATGCATAATTTCTTTTTCAAATCAATTTATTATGTTTCATCACTTTTGTCAATTAATACATTACCTAAACTGGACAGATTAATTCCCTTCCTTTCACGTTCCTTATATCTGTTCTATACTCTGTAAAGTTGCATTTGGGGATAAAAATGGTTGTTCTTAGAGGAGAAACTATTTAAAGCTATTCAATTCTGATGTGCACTTCATTAGCTTTTTTAATTAGAGCCTGTGTTTTACTTGAATAAATACATATTATTATACACCTAAACGTTTAAAACATGTAGAAATGCAGTAAAACCCTTTTACCTGCCGTCCGTGAACGTCGTAACATCCAGCCATTCGCCCATCTCATTTTTCACACAGGGCACATTAGGGTAAGGGGGACGGGTCAACATCCCGCCCTGGTACCACTGTTCTGGCGGAGGTCGCTCCCGCGGAACCAAAGCCCCACTTCGCCCATACTCGTAGGGGTTACAGATAAATGGTGGGTCGTGGCCAGTAGTGTAGGGTGTCCTCTGTTTGGGAGGCCCATATTGCCCGTTACTGTCCTCAGGATACCTGTGCTGGTACGTCCAAGTCTCATTCAGTTGACGGGGCATCATCTCAGATTTTATTTTGACGTTGCACATATTTACGTAGTCAGAGTATCTGTCCTGCGCTGGCCCGGCAAACTCGCCGGACATCGATGCGGGTTTCGCAAAGCTCCGAACCGGCCCGGTATCGAGCTCAGATTCTGACTGGACAAAATGGGCCATGCCTCCGGGCAACAGTTGTTCAAACTGGCACGAAGCCGCTCGTGAAGCGTCCATATCCGGTGCTGTCGTCGCAGCTGTACCTTCTGAACTCAGGTTGGCAATGTCCCCGGACAGGCTGATCTCATGCACCTCCTGAGCGTTAGCAGGCAAGTGCGTATGAGATGAGTTGCCGCACGGCAAGGTTGTCCCCTCACCTGGTAGATGCTCCAGGTTGCTACTTTTAAACATCCCGAACTCTTGATTACTCTCTTGCCGCTCTGCACCTCTGTATCGTCCCGCCACGAGAGCGTACTCTCTACCTTTACCTCCTGCCTCCCGATCACTAACTGAACAGTCCAGCAAAGGCATTCCAAACAAATAGATCTCCTCACTACTACTTTCTGTGGTCAGGGGCGGTGGCGGAGCGTGGTGCGGTCCCACCTCGCCCAGTTCGCTGGACTCCATGGCTAACCCCAAAGACACGGACACGGCTTTGCACAGCTCTCGCGCCGTCTCGGAGATGGTGGTGGTGGTGCTGCTGCTGCACGCGCGACTACTCGCCACGCTTGCGTCACGACTCGAACCCAACTCGCGTGTGTTAACTTCAGCCGCGACGCCGCTTTTCCGTCTGGTGTCAAATCCACCATGCAAACCCAAGCGACCGACGTTGGTTTCGGTTGCGTCCGCACGGCCCGATCCGACAGATGACAAAGACGAGTCGCTTTTGCTTCCTGTTGAACTCTTGAGAAAATGGATACGGCTCGCCTCTACCTCCATCAGTGAACTCGCAGTCGCACCGCAAAGAGTGCGCTCTTTCCGAGACTGCTCTTTCTCGGGGCAGTATACTCCCGAGCTGGGAGACAGCTTACTTAAACGCATTTCCTCCAGCACAGTGTTGTGCAAACAGCCGCACTTTTTTGTGCCGCTCGAAACGTCCAAACTCTCCCCGACACCGGTGTTGTTCGCACGCACAACGCGAAGGGTTTGAAAAACGCTTTGGTAAGGATCGTGATAAACTGCGCCTGGGGACTCGCAAACCTCCCTTAACCCGACCGGAACCTCCATGGTTTAGAACAGACACTCCAGTAGAAACAGGCCGTGAGGGTTTAAAGGGGACTCACCGCAACAAGTTCATCGACGAAATAAAGCTTAAGTGTTGCTGTTTAAAAGTTCCAGACAGACAGACATGAGGAGCTGCGCAGCACAAGTCGGTGTAAGCAAAAATAATCAAATGGCTGTATAATCGCCGCGTCGGGGAATAAACAGAGACGCATAGGCGGCTCTCATCAAACGTCAAAGGAAAGTCTTAACTTCTTGTCCGTGCAAATAAACACGTTTTGGCTTTCGCTTTTTTAACAAGCGTCTGCAATGCAAAGGCTGCTATTCTAGCGGTCCGTTTGAAGGCTTTATTCAGTCCCACCTCATGTAAAAGTTAGTTATTTATGTGCATTATCCATAAAAGAGCGAAAGTAAGATCGACCGGGGTTGGGAATTTCTGGCGCCCGTTCGGGTTGTTTTCCTTTTACCCTGAGAATGCACGATAAGATATTTTGCTGTGTGTTTCCAATGATCAGGTGGAGCCGAGGCGGCGGTTGCTACAGTACCCAGTGCGCATCATAACAACCCACACTTTCCTTTTTAAGTACAATTGAAGCTGTTTTCTCTCGTGTCAGGTACTCTCGTGGGTTCAGTCGCAGGTTATGCGCGGAGAGCTCGCCGTATCACGATGTTTTGCTGGGGTAAGCAGTAATTTTACGGAGGGTTCGCTCGGGAAAGTCCTTGAGCGCTTTAACTGTCAGGACTAAATAATACAGTCCCAGGAACTGCGCCAGCAATACGGGCAAATGAGACCACACGGTAAATATGATAAGAGGCCTCATCTAGATTTTACTTATTAAAATATAGCACATATACCATGTGCAAAAATATTAAGATTAGGATAAAACCCATGAGCCTCCGTGCTGCATAAAAATCCACATTCTGTGTATTGTGTTGAGGGCCTGACCCTCTGTTCTGTGAATATGTGTCTCATGTCATTTGTTACTGAAAACACACTAAAGCCAAAATGTGACTGCTAAATTCACAATTTAAATTAAAACAACTGACTGGTTGTAGCAAATCATCTGACTAAAATTTTAAAGGAAGGAAGTGGAATTTAACCTTGCAAAAATCAAGTTTCTTGTATTGTAATTCAAATTAAACATACACTAAAATGCAATGAACTATTTAATGCATGTAATTAAATGTATAGGGGCTATTTTACTCCCTAACAGACGTTAAAATTAAACGTGTATAAAATGATACAATATTGAGGCAAATTATTTAACATTTGAAAAGTCCCCCCTTTCTTTATTTGAATTGATGAGTTTGAATTTGAAATGGGAATATGGCTGACTGTACAATAAAACTGAATAAATTGATAAATCACTCTCATTTTGTTTGTACAGTTGTTGGCTTGTTAAGCAGAGGTTTTGCCCACATGTACACACACATACTTTGTTCTTACTTTCCCATTAAAGCTTTAGATGAGAAAACATCAAGGCAATTAGATGCCAGTCAAGCATGTGATTGGTTCCTTCAAAGACCATCATTGTTGTCATCTTTATGACTGCTACTAGTAGTAATTATACACATTATGTAACTTGATTGTCATTGACATATGTACATTTATTGTAACGTGTGTTGTGCCATAAGTAAATGGGCTGAATCTGTTGTCTCCCAGGTTTTCTCTCCCTCTTCACCTAAACATCTTGTGGATTTTCTTTCTTGTAGTTAGTTCTTCTAGTTTAGTTGCCCTTGACTTGCTCACTAGCGACATAAAGGGCCAATTTTTTTAACTGCTGTGTGGAAAAAAATGTAAAAAAATAATATTGACTTAATAAGAGTGGCAAACACTCATTTAAAACATGTCTTAATATCCCTTTTGACTCACTGTAAATGCTTTTTTACTCACTGTTAGTAAGAGTTTTAAATAACAGTTGTCTCTAAAAATCTAATTATAATCTTTAAAGCCTGATTAATGTCAAATGTTATATATATAGAATGATTTCCTAAAATCCATGGGCCATCTGAGCCTATGTGATCTTAGCTCACATCATATTTTATATGTATAATCTAAAATGTTATACAATATATACTAAACTTTTTATAGTATACACTAAAATGTAAGTTAAAGTCTGCAACAAATATCAGAACTAGAGCCTCCTACGCCTTAGTTTAACATGTTTCAAGCACAAATATAAATGACTATGCACAATTAAGTAGAGACAGAGTTTAAACAAACACTTCATATAACCAGCAAGCGTGCCATGTGAGTATTAGAAAAGGATATTACATTGGCAGTGCTGAATTGTTGTGTCTGATTTAAATAAGGAATGCTGTCTTAAAGTGTTTGAGGTTTTTGAGAATGAGCGGCTTATTCAGAATGAATTGGTGAGTGTTTGTGGGAGGAGTCGAGAGTGAGGGTGGAAGTTAAGAGAGTTGTTTGGTTTGGTTTTGCCCAGACATTGTTGAGATGTTGAGAGAATGCGCAGTCATGTTGTTTACCAGAGAAGTCTGAGCTGGTTTCACTTCTCATATCTCATCATCGCATTTTTGTTTATCATTACAAACTAGCATTCYCTACGTCCCTCACCCACTCTGCCTGTTTTGCTCTCTTYCTTTCCATCACAACCACTGTGCGCATGTCAGTGACTGGGCGTGTGTGTGTGTGTGTAGCACCTGTTGCTTAGTAACTCAAATTCCACATATACTCAGAGCACTATGGCAAAGCACAGCTTATGAACCCTAATTTAGAATATTATGTGCCTTATATTTATGTTCTTTTAGTTTATTTATTATCTTTATGGTTGGTGTTAGTTGTTTGTCTTATATTAGACACTAAATTTATAGCTGGAACTGTAGTGCTATGGCCAGGTTTTGAAGGTTATATAATACTAATGTTAAAGCTGAGATTTTCTAAGGCTTTAAACATTTATGGAAATATATGAATCTTTATTTGAGTTACAGGTTGTTAACACTATCAAGTTGTAGCACATTAAATGAATCCACACAGGTGCAAATTAGTTTCTGTGACTGCAATCTTTCAGTTAATATAAATAAATAAATATATATATATCACTTTACTTAGTGACTGCTA
>JAZGTK010005406.1:0-22517 GCA_036877625.1 Ambastaia sidthimunki
TTAAAAATAAATAAAACAATATACAAATGTATATTGAAGATGATGGGCTTCCCCAGCTGAGTCTTACATTTTCAACTGTAAACCTAAAAACTGGTGGTACCACACCAATCAAGTGGTTACATTAAGCAAATATTTTGCAGGTTATGAATGAAATTGAAAAGAATGTAAGTGTCAAAGATCAGTTAAGAACGGTCAATGCTCTCCATGTTCGCAGCATTATCACCATCCTCCTTACAGATCCTTATTTAATCACTTCATAAAAATCAGATCATAAAAAACAAATGTAGACATTTTAATCATAAAAAATATTAACACAATGTTTAGTGTTTTCTACACTGCCAGTAAATCTTAAACGCTAAAGCAAAATAAATAATATTTGAGTTGTGAATGCAATTTGTGAGATTATAACACTATTACATAAGATACAATTTAACCGCTCTGTATCTTATACTGATTTTATGTTTTAGAGTTTTGATAGGTTTACATGTTGCATGTAACGCCACGCCCAGAATCACCACGCCAGCAGAGGGAGCCCTCACCAGAGTACTAGCAGTTGCTCCCTCTGCTTCCTGTTGTGCACATGTGCTCACTGAGAAGTATTGCCAGTGATCATTCCTGCATACCAAGCATTTATTTCTTGATTGATATCTTGTTGTGATTTTGCCTGTTTACCGTTGCCTCCCTTTTGGATTACCCTTACCTGTTTTGACTGCCTGATCTGTTTGTTTGCTCGTGTTTGACCCTTGCCTGTTTCCACACTGTTTGATTGTAAGCTGCCTGCCCCGATCATTACCTGTTCTATGTTATTGTTCTCTGCCTTGTACCTTGGATTTAATTAATAAACCATCACACATGGATTCTATCAACGCATCTGTGTCATCCGCGTTACAGAATACTTCGCCACCAATGAATTCAGCAGAGGTTACCCAGCTGCAGGCGGCGTTTGCCTATCAAGGCGAGTTATTAAAGGGATACCAGGAATAGATCACAAAATAACAGGCCATGAATGAAAACCTTACCCATTACATCCATGCTCTCCCCTCTCCAGCTCCACCTAAGGTAAGATTTGTCATACCAGATAAATTCAATGGAACTGCTGAGCGTGTAAAGGGATTTATTCATCAAGTAGAGATCTACTTTACAATCCATGATGATTCATTTCTATCTGACGAAAACAAATGTAGTTTCATGTTGTCCCTATTAAGTGGAAGAGCTAATGAATGGCCAGCAGCTGTTTGGGACGCTGACTCCCGATTTCGATCTGATTATCCATATTTTGTCAAGCAACTTCGTGAAGTTTTTGAATATCCTGCAGGGGGCAAGGATACTTTAACTCAGTTGCTCCAACTAACTCAGGGGAAAAGATTGGCTGCTGAACACGCTATATCATTCCGCATACTAGCTGCACAGAGCGGGTGGAATGAAACCGCATTATTGGCAGTCTTCCGCAAAAGTTTAAATCTTGATTTACAAACCGAACTGGCTTGCAAAGGAGAGGTCTAAGTTTAAATGAATATATCACGCTGGCAATCCATGTTGATAATCTGATGCAGAATACACCCAAGAGACTGAGTCAGGCAGCAAATACACATCAGGTGCTCCCTTTTACTCACCAATTCCAAGAGTCTCTGGCGGTTAACCCAGAACCAATGCTATTGGGTTTGACCAAACTCACAGACGAAGAAAGGACTCGTCGACGACAGTGTAACTTATGCTTCTACTGTGGTGAGGCAGGCCACCGCAGCATCACGTGTCCACGCAAATCCAGGAGGTCCCTCAAACCCACTACCCGGGTGAGTGAAATTTCCTCTTACACCAAGTCTTCTGCTCTCAAGTTACCAATCCAGATTACTGCTCACTCCGTTGTTTTTCACTCTACAGCGCTGATTGACTCTGGAGCAACAATAAACATCATCAACCAAGAACTAGTCACCAAATACAATATTTCTACCATCCCCTGCATACCACCTATCAAAGTCAATGCTGTTAATGAATCTCCTATTGGAAATTGAATTACACATCAGACCATCCCTATTCAGTTACAAATTGGTTTATTCCACCAAGAAACATTCTATGTCATCCCAAACCCAAAATACAAAATTATCCTTGGCTATCCCTGATTACTGAAACTTCATGGCCCTGTTCTATCATGGCACAATCATGAACTCGAATCCTGGTCAAGTTATTGTTACAGTCATTGCTTGAACTCACTACCCTCAACTCCATGCTTAACGACCAGTATTGAAAGTCCTAGTACTGAGAAACAGATCCAAGTACCTATCCATTATGCCTCGATCATGAAGTGTTTAGTAAAACAAAAGCCACCCAGTTACCACCACACCGACCTGGAGATTGTGCAATTGAGCTTTTGCCCAACGCCGAGCCCCCCAAAAGCAAAATCTACCCAAATCTTGTCCAAAAACGAAACTCTAGCCATGGAGGAATATATCGAAGAGGCTCTCAGCTCAGGTTTCATTTGCCCCTCAACCTCACAAGCAGCAGTAGGTTTCTTCTTTGTTGAAAAAAAAAGATGGTGGACTGAGGATCTGCATTGATTATAGAGGGCTAAATAACGTAAGTTACGTACCGTTATCCTTTACCTTTAGTCCCCTCTGCCTTAGAACAGTTATGTGAGGCCACAATTTATACCAAGCTTGATCTGAGAAGTGCATATAATCTGATAAGTAATAAAGCTGGAGATGAGTGGAAGACAGCTTTCTTAACCTCTAGGGGGCACTACCAGTATTTGGTTATGCCCTATGGACTTGCCAATGCCCCCGCAGTATTTCAGTCATTCATTAATGAAATTTTCAAGGAGTTGCTCAACCAGTGTGTGGTCACTTATTTTGATGACATTCTTATATATTCTAAAACCGAAGAAGAGCACGTCCACCATGTCAAAACTGTGCTGGCTCATCTGCTGGACAATCAACTATATGTCAAACTAGAGAAGTGTGAATTCCATGTTAAGCAAACTTCCTTCTTGGGGTATAATATCAGCCATCGAGGAGTTGAAATGGATGACACCAAGGTACGTACTGTAACTGAATGGCCACAACCAATTACAGTCAAGGATTTAAAACTTTTCTTGGGCTTTGCAAATTTCTATAGGAGATTCATTAGAAATTATAGTATCATTGCTGCTCCTCTAACCTCTCTCCTCAAAGGCAAGCCTAAGAGACTCTCCTGGAACCCTGAGGCAACCAGAGCATTTGCCAAGCTCAAAACCAGTTTCACTACAGCTCCCATCTTGAAACATCCTGATCCCAATCTCCCTTTTGTGGTGGAGATAGATGCATCGGACTGTGGTCTGGGGGCTGTACTCTCACAACGCCATGGGAACCCTGGTAAGCTGTATCCATGCGCCTTTTTCTCTAGAAAACCTATCCCTGCAGAAAGAAACTATGATGTGGGAAACAAGGAGTTACTATCCATGAAGGAGGCCATGAAGGAGACATTGGCTGGAGGGCACCCTTCATCCGTTCCAAGTCATCACAGATCACAAGAATCTGGAATACATTAAGAGTGCTAAACGTCTTAATCTAGACAAGCAAGGTGGGCTTTATTTTTTTACCCGTTTCCAATTCACTGTCACTTACAGGCCTGGCAGCAAGAATGGGAAGGCTGACGCCCTATCAAGATGACACGATCCTGCCATAGATTCCATGCCTCCAGAACCTATTCTACCACCTACAGTTGTCCTGGCTGCAATTTCATGGGACATCATGGTGGAGATTCAACAGGCCCATGCTCAAGATCCACCACCTCCCACATGTCCCCCCAACAAGGTATACGTGCCACAAGAGTTACAACTACTAATCATGCAATGGGTCCACACCTCTCTAAGTGCGGGCCACCCAGGTATCTCACGCACACTACATTTAACCCAAAACTCATTTCAGTGGCCTACCATGTCTCATGATGTAACAAATTATGTCAAATCATGTCAAGAATGTGCTAAATCTAAGACCCCCAAGGAGTTACCATCTGTGTCATCCGCGTTACATTGCATTAGTAATTTTAGTTCATTTTATTCCTTTCATAATTTTATATATGTGTGTGTTTTTTAATGATACGTGGAAACATCCTGTGAAAAGCAGCACGACAAGGCAATCAAACAGAGCTCCCTAAACACATTGGATTGTGAAGTTAGACTTTGTAGACATATTTACAATGGACTGTATATACATTGGTGGAGATTAATTAAACCCACTTTAAATCTGCATTTAGATCCAGTCTCCATTTGATTTTTTGGACAACTCGTTACAGAATAACCTAGTGATGGCGAAGCACTGCTTTTTTTAAACCAGAGAAGCTTTCAACACAATTGCATCGGAAAATGGTTAATTATTGCAAGCTTTTCAAATCAGAGCTCAACAAAGGCCTCTTCTGGTGAAAATGAGGGAAAGCGCTGTGACGCAAATGTTTCACATTAATCGCAGAAGCAAAAATGAATGAATAAATAGATTAATAAATTAGTAAATCAATTAGTAAATACTTGAAAATTAACATTTTCCTACTTACTAAAACAATATATGAAAAATTCCATGATGTAATCATTCCTTCCACCGATAATAGCTGATGCGCCGTTACCTTGCTCACAGCAGTCTATCAAACAAGCTTTATAATTGAATTAGGCTACCATTAACACTGCAGTTAAGCATAACATATGTCACACTGTGCTAACAAGAACAGGACATGCTAGTTGGCCATGGGTTCATTAGGCTACTTGGGGAATATGAAAGATGTCAGTTAGAACAAAATTAGCCAATTCATTTCAGCAGACATTATGAAGTAGTTTATTAAAACCATAGTCTTTGTCTAGAGCCACATAATTGCATAATAACAAGTGTGATTTAAGTCATAAATATTAGGCTTCAAACAACAAATATATTATTAGCCTTATTGGGTGAAATCAAATGAAAGTGTTCCCACATTTCAGAACGCCCTCTCTTTCCAATGGTTCCATGACAAAGTCTCACAACTCACAACAATAAACTCTCCTAAACTATTACAATACAACCCATGAGGGCAAGCACTGTGTCACGAATTTGTAAACCTTTTAATCAGCATACAAAGCATGGTGTCTGTGAAACACAGCTTCAGACATTACTGGTTACATGACTTTGATAAAACAAATCAATTTTGGGGGTCCACTGCCCATGTCATGTTATGAGCCACTAAGGCCCATGCCATGTCTACAGCGCATGTCATGCCCTACACCCGAGCCAGCGCCACCATGGCCCCTGGCTGATCCCAAACCTCCTTGACCCATACCATGTCCGGGGCCTCCCTGGCCCACACCAAATCCAGTGCCTCCCAGACCCACACCACGTCCAGCACCTCCCTAGCCCATGCCATGTCCAGCACCTCCCTAGCCCATGCCACGTCCAGCGTTTCCCTGGCCCACGCCATGTCCAATGCCGCTCTGGCTCATGCCACGTCCAGCGCACCCTGGCTTACCCTCACACCTGCTTCGCCCTGGCCCACACTAGCACATGCTCATGCCTGCTCCACCCTGGCTTTCACTCACCCCTGCTCTGTCATGGTCCATGCTCATGCCTGCTCCTTCATGGTTACTTTTTTATCTACCAGTTGAAGAGGGTGTTGTTTGGTCCAAGGTTCCTAAATCTGAAGGTCAACCAGTGGAGGGCTATAGTATTGAAGACTGAGCTGTAGTCTAAGGAGCATCCTCACATATTTCCCTTGCTATCATATGGGTGACAGTGGAGTGCAGATCATGTAGGATGACATCCTCAGTAGACCTATTGGGGCAATAGGCAAACCGGAGTGGGTCTGCGGTGACAAGGATGGAGGAGCTGATAGACTTTTTGCAATTCCTAAAATTTAATAATTATTTAGGCAAGAAGAATAATACAAAGAAATAATATCTGTTGTTAAATGCAAGTGGAGACCACAGATATTGCAAGGGAATCATTGAACATAAAAGTTAATAAACTGACACACTGATATCTGCTACTAGATCTGTCTGCAGCCTTGGACACTATCAATCATCAATACCTTCTCAACACTCTGTCCTCACTGGGGATCCAAGGAACTGCACTCCAGTTGTTTCGGTTCTACCTCTCCGATAGATCCTTCAGGGTGTCATGGAGAGGTGAGCTGTCCAAACCACATCACATGGTCACTGGGGTTCTTCAACCACATTCTCCGATCACATTGCCACAACAACACCCTGGCCTTATCTCTTTGAACATGCAACACAGCTCCATGCAACACAGCTATGGTCAGCGAATGAACGGCGTCTTGTAATACCCTCTTCTAAGGGCACTAAATCACTTACAGATTTATGTTCACTATCCCTTGCTGGTGGAATGACTCTGTTCGGTCTGCCGCATCCCCTACTATATTCAAGAAACTGCTAAAAATCTGTCTCTGATTTTGGTATATGTCCAAAAATGTCTGGCCACTTTTTGTGATGTTCACCTGTTTCAGAGCACAAGATGATGAGAAGATGATCACATGTTTATCTTTACCAGAGCTGCTTTTGTGTTAGTCTTTGAAGCATGCATAGAATGTATTCACCTTGTTAGCCACAGTCAGCTCTCACCATGACAAAGGATTTGCACCCAAAAGCACTAATAGTCCTGAGTACCTGTCACTTGTGTCAGGAGTCATTTAGCTCCATTTTCTCTCCAGCATCCACCCATTTTCTATGTATCATGTATATCTGATACGTTATTTCTGACCCTTCTCAGAGAGGTCTCTCTGAAAAAGAAGACTCTCTAGACCAGACAAAGTCAGCCCTTTATAGCCATGGGTCCAACCAATGTACAATCATGAATACATGTGAATTATTACATGAAATCAGCTTACAAATTAGATTAGAAATAAAATAATTCAGTAAATCCATATATTCCACAAAACCAAAAGTTTTCATAAATCAACATAAACATACAATTCCAGTACAAATCAAACAATGTACTAACAACCCCCTACTCCTCTGAATGATGGAACATTCCTACATTACCCACAATCCCTTAGGACAGTATAAAATAAGGAACAGGAAGGACGCACATCCTCTTTAAGTCCCACCCCACTGGAACCATGCTGCAGTCATGAAGCCAGGGTTCATGATGCCAAAAGGTAAAGAAACAAAAATTCTAAAACACTTTTGCAAAAACTTGCGTCTTTCTTCACTATAGCCCAATGTGCACCTTGAACTACAGAAATGAAATGACTACAATGAATTTTAAACAAAAGAAACAACCCCTTTTTACAAATAAGAAATCAAACAAACACAGGGTATAATTAAAAATGAAAAATAACTTACATTCTCACACTGACCAATCAGAAATGAATATTTAAAAGTTGCGTAATAATTATATAGTCATCATAAAATGTATCAGTATGCAATAGAAGGTGAAGTTCAGTTAAACATAAGAAGATTTTTTTTCTTTAAGCCTATCATTACCATTGCAGGCTTCCTCAAATCTCACTTTATATTAGAGCTTGACAGAACTCCTTCCCAAAGATTAGTCTTCCTATTTTCTCTAAAGCTTTGGACACCTATAACCACTGTAAACTGCAGAAAGTGTCATCTTTAAAAGAATGTTTTATCATCTTAACAGTTCCGAAACCATATAGTCAGTCTGTTCAACAAAACTTCAGGCAATCTTCACCCACAATGAGCACTGCATTATAGTGATAAAGCAGTGGGGAAAAAATAAGTCTCCAGTAATTTGTTGATACAGTAGGCCTGGCTTAATTTTAATAACTTATTATTAATAAAGTTGTAGGTAACACTATGTAAAATAGTGATCATATTTAGTTTCTTATCAGTGATAAATTGTGCACTATGGATAATTGGGAATTGGAGTAAGGGCTCCGTTTTTCTTGTCCCCTTGCCTGTGTCATTAAAACCATGTAAAACCGAACATTATGTTTATGTTTGAGAGGCAGATTTTAGCAGCAGTCCTGGTGCATGCCCACATTAATCCTCCACAGGTTGTTTACTAACAGGCTGCATTTTTGTTGACCTTAACACACACACACAAGTGCTTCACAGCTAAACAATCTTCCATGGTTCCCAGCATAGTAATGTTGGATGATCTTTGTCTTTTATCTCATGCGTTCATACAGCAGACAGTTACACTCATATCAGGCTTAGCCTAATCCTCCATCGCTGTTTTAAGAACTTTAATTACCGCTGTCGCTCTTCCTGTCTCGATATTTGCTAATGCGCTCAGCTTACATTGACAGTTTAACAACCTTGCATTTCCTCTGCTAAAGATTTGGAACAGGGCAGAATGTTCTCAAACTTCTCTAATGGAAAGCCTGACATTCAGATAGAAGTTGCAAACAAAGTCACAGTAGCAACATGCTTTGGGTCTCCAAGTCATTATTTGACACTAGCCCATCATTCATATTTAGCTCGTTTCTCTGTCTAGAGGCTGCAGCGTCTGCTGTCATATATTTTCTCTTATTTTGATCTTCCTCCTCTCTGCTACTCTGCCTGTAACCAATCCCCCAATGAGTTATATTCACCTTTCAATAATCAATCATTAGGGATACAGGTCCAGAATGTCCCATAAAACCAAAATTTATGGGGCTGCTGGAAATAACAGACTTCTCTGGTCGCCCTCCCTCATCCCCTCCTGTCACATATGTCTCTGTATGATATACTGTGACCATCTTCACCAAACTCACCCTTTAGTCTCCAGTAAGGTTCTTCTTATCAAATGATCATCCCTGCCTGTTTAGCATGTGCCTGTACATGTGTTTATCTGTTATTATACTGGCCTCCATTTGTCATTTTATTTTTGTTGTTGTTGTTGTTGTTAGAGTTTTTAGAGTTTTACCTTCTTTCTCCACATTTCAATGATGTAAATAAAGAGTGGATAATAGAGTTCCAAAGGTAAAAACCTTATTGTTTTATTTTGTAAACAGGTAATTATAACCAAAATAATTATAACAAGTTACTTTAAGTGCATTTTTGCAGGGCAATTCTTCTGCTAGAAGTTAAAGTCCCTGACAATGTAAACTTAGGATAATGGCTAACCCATTATCCTAAGTTTACATTGTCAGGGACTTTAACTTCTTTTAACTTCTTTTAGTCAAAAATTAAAATGTAGTGATTATTCCCTCTTGCCGATCAAACCAAGATGGCTTTTGTGTTCTTCTAAACCAAAACAAAGAATTGATCCTGTTAAAATCTTTAGCCATTTATTTGTTGCATTCTTGTAGATTATTCTTTGATTATAACGCATTCTTGTATCTGTGTGGATGCTTTGTGAATATCGTTAATGTGTTTTCAGTTACGTCAATAAATCAAGATTTGAATGTGTGCCCTCTCGTACAGAGAGAAAAGACATGGGTCAAAACTTTCATCAAATAATGGATAATGTTTTTCACCAAACCTTTCATGTATGCTGTCAGAACACAAGTCATGTGAATTAATTTATTATGACACTTGCGTTCATCTCTCTCTCCCTCTCTCTCAGATCTTAAGGTGTATGTTAATCTGTTCATGCCTCATCTCTGAGGAAGATTTTGCCTCTATTTCTCTTTTTCGTGTCCTCAGTTTTGCTGGGATATTTATAATTCTTTAAGCCAGTCAAACTGGATTTATTTAAAATCTTAATGCGTGTGTTGGAAAAACTTTAATGTCCTTATATTGTGTGTTCACCAGCATACAGTCTTTGATCTTAGCAGGTTGGATGTTCAGAATTCGGTGTTGTGTTCAGTGAAGAGAACTTTCAGTAAATTTTCCCACTGTTTTATGATGTCTCATCCTGCCAACTTACCAAACATTTATTATCTTTAATGTTCTTATTAATGCACACCTTTATCTCATCCCTTTGTTTTCCTCTTTATGTTCCTCTCCTTCATTCTGACACAGATTTATTGCAGTGCCAAACCTCAGTCTTTCTGTCATAGCTTTTCTGCAGGGTGCTCTAATACACCTGGAGAGAGCGTTCTATTTACTGTATTTCAGTGGCATTACCATTCAGATGTATGCATGCTGCCATTTTGTTCAAGGAAACGTTGCTTAATTTTTTTTAGCCAATACCGTTTGATGAATTAATCTGGAGCACAGGAAATGATGTACCGACAATACTGATTGGCTAATGGCACCACAATAGAACAATCCTGAGCTGCGATAATAAGGGTAGACAAATGTTTGAGCCCTGGGATAACTGTCTCCTCTGACTTCAGTTCTTCGTCATTGCTATACTTTTACCTCAAGCACAGCAATATCAAAGCAGTTATGCCATGAAACATCCTCAACTGTTTCAAAATAAACAGCTCTGAGAATCTCTTTCTGTGTTGTAGGATATGATGTACATTACCTTCTCTCCTGAAGATTAAACTGTGTTCCTGTTTACAGTTTGTGCAGTCATATAGCGTGCACATGCATTTTGTACAAGTATATTTAGTTATAAAGTCTGATTTTAATAAGAATCATGTGATGCTGTAGAAATGGCCCTCACCTCCCTGCTCACAAAGCTGCTGAGCAAGAGTGTCCTTGAAGATGATCTGCCCTCGATGGGTTGCTGTGGCCCTGAGGTACAAGAGAGAGAGAGAGAAATATTACAAACTGTCAAAAGAGGTGATAAATAAGCTGCCCATCACTTATAAAATGATTAAGCTTGAGGTGAATTAAAGTTCTGAACATGAGGACCCAGGATATCTGAAACAGTGCTGCAGAGTTCCACATTATCTCTAAATCTGACCCACTCACTCATTTTAACAATTCTGTTCACCTTAGGTTTTTAGTGTTTATGGTTAGGACAGTTTTCTGGTGAGTAAAGCCAATTTTTAAACAAGTCATATTGAGGAAATTTTTTTTTGCTGGACTTGTTTGTTTTATACACTAACTTCAGAGCTTTACACCTTAACAATACAAGAAATGTGCCAAAACCTCAGAAACATTTTTGAAATGTATTAAATGTTAACATTCAAATGCTGAAAATAATGTGTTATACTGAAGCGAGCATAAAATTTACTGCTGCAGGAGATTTTAGGAGATTGGTGTCGCCTCTAAGTCAAATCAGAATGATCTTATTTATGAGATGAGTGCACATGAACAGCACAAAAATGTCCTAATTACTGTTATAATTAAAACTGCAATTTGTAACTTGCCACTCTATCATCATATCTTTTTGAAAACATAAAATTGCAGGTTGGCTTTCAAGGGAACTTGCGCTCCATCATAGCTTGACACTATGGGGAATGCGCTTCATGCGCATCTGACACTGAACACGTGTACAATCACTTATATTTATAGGCATCAAGGTCATGTAACAGTGTTGCATGCCACAAAGCCTTTAAAAGCTAGGGGACGTGCTCCGTCCTTTTTCTTCCGCTTACTGCCAAATCAGATGAGCTTACACTGGCTTCAGAAGCCTGCTCTGCAGTTCCCTTTCAGGAACTCGAGCTGCGTCGAAACGCTATGGGAACGCCTCCAGTGTAACTATGCCCTGAATCACATGTGAAATCAGTCCAATAGGGGTACGATACGTCACAGACGGGGTGACGTCACGACCAGGAGGCTTAAAAGCGTGTGCGCTGAGCAAACCGGTAGCTTCTGTCATTCAGCGAAGTGCTCTGTGTAAATTGTTTGTCCGATTCTTCTAAGTCATTTCTCATATATGGTGTTGTTCATCCTTAAAATTGGACATGTCAAAAGTAAAAGACAAGACAAGGGGGATAGAACGCATTCAGCATTTTAGACTGTGTGTTCCTCCCTGCCCACGCTACATTACGGTTTATGTGTTGTTTGCTTCGCTCCTGGAGGGTTCTTTTTGAGGAGGAAGCATTCATTAGCGTTCCTCGCTGTGCTGGTCCCACTTTTGCAGAGGCAGAGTGGTGACTGCATTCGTGGGGTTCACAGTTGGATCTGACAGAGGGAATTGAGACGGGCCAATCACTATCTCGTTCCTCACCCACCAAATCCTCCGCTCTCTTCCTGGGTTCGAAAGCCCGCTCCGGGGTTTCTTCCCCCCAGGGGTAGGGCTCGACTCTCTGCCTCTTATCCACTGATGAAGTGGATGTTGAGAGCGTTGACGAGTCCTCTGTGTCCCCTCAATATGAGGAGCTGTTGGAGGTGTTACTCGTGCTGTGGCTAAACTAAATATTGGTTGGCCTATTGGTTGGCCTGCCTGAGCAGCAGACTGAGCTGCAAAGGAATATGTTAGATAAATGCTTACTGCACAGCCAGTCCTGGCCTCCACACCAGAGCCTACTGTTTTTCCCAGATCTCCACACTGAGGTGTTAAGATCATGGGGAAGACCATACTCTGCTCATATCTTTAGCCCAGCTGCTAATTACTATGGCAATGTGGCGGGGCTCTACGAGCATGGGTACAAGGCGATGCCTCAGGTAGAACAGACGCTAGCCAGCTATCTGTCTCCCGATGCTGCGTCATCCTTGAAGGCTCCGGCTCTACCCTCCAAGCCATTGTGCACTACCTCAGCGCTGGTGGGCAAAGGGTACACAGCAGCAGGTCACACTGGTGCGTGCCTGCACACCATGGTGGTGTTGCAGGCATACCAAGCAGACCTGCTTAAAGAGATTGATAAGGGTGAAGGCATCATGTCTGAGGATGTGCTGGAGCTCAGGAGGACCACTGACCTGTCTCTACGTGCCACCAAGGAGACCGCCCGTGCCATTGGCAGGTGGCAGCAGAGAGACACTTATGGTTGATGGTCTTCCTCCTGGATGCCCCACCGGTGCCTTCTTGCCTGTTCTGCAATTTGGTAAACAGGGTTGTTGACAGGTTTCAGGAGGCCCATAAGCATGCGGAGGTGTTCCAGTGGTTCCTTCCTCACCGCTCTCAATCTCTTATGCAAGCTCCTCATATAGTGACACACAGAAACAGAGTGTCACCTCCCATTCTCCCCCTTTAAGGGTGCGGGTTACGCAACGCTTTGGGTCGAAGAGGGCAGCCCCATCTGGGGAGAGGCAGTGTACACAGCATACGGTGAACACTATAGAACAGGGTTACACCTACTTTTGGCAGGTTCTCCCTACCCTGGTGGGGCCTGCGCAGGCTCTGGTTATGGAACGAAAAGTAAACACTCTCTTGAGGAAGGAAGCCTTCAAGGTGGTCCCTCCTCAACACAGAGAGTCAAGGCTCTACAGCAGCTACTTCATTGTTCCCAAGAAGGATGGAGGGTTGCGTCCCATTTTAGATCTGCGTCGTCTGAACTGCTCAGTCATGGAACTGAAGTTCAAGATGCTCACTGTAAAACAGGTCGTGTCTCAAATCAGGTCCGAGGACTGGTTTGTTACGATAGATCTGAAAGACGCATACTTTCACATCCCTATCCTTCCTCAACACAGCAAGTTCCTGAGGTTTGCTTTCAGGGGCAATATCACCAATATCAGGTTTTTCCATTTGGCCTTGCACTCATTTTCACGAAGTGTGTGGATGCAACTCTGGCTTCCCTGGAAACCAGGGCATCCGCATACTTAATTATATCAACGATTGGTTGATACTAGCTCACTCAGAGCAGTTGATGGTTCGACATCAAGATGTCATTCTTGCCAACATGAAAGATTTGGAGTCCAGCTCAGAGAACCACTTATCTTGGTGTCATATGGGATTGGACCACGATGCAGGTGCGTCTGTCCCCTGCTCAGATCGAGTCAATCCTCACTGCAGTCATGAGAGTGAAAGAAGGCCAGTCATACACTGTAACGCAGTTTCAGCAACTGCTGGGCCTGATGGCAGCTATGTTCAACGTAATTCCTTTTGGCCTGCTGTACATGAGGCTCTACACTGGTGGCTCAAAACCAAGGGGTTTTCCCCGAGGGGAAATCCGTTCTGCATGATCAAGGTCACACAGCGCTGCCTACGTGCTTTAGACATGTGGAAGAAAGCCTGGTTCCTTTCTCAGGGCCCGGTACTGGGAGCTCTTTGTCGCCGTGTAATGCTAGTGACAGATGCATCCCTCACCGGTTGGGAAGTGGTCATCAGTGGCCGCCCGGCCCACGGTCTATGGGGAGGTCACCATCTTACTTGGCAAATGCTGCCAGTGTTTCTAGCTTTGAAACTTTTCCTCCCGAACCTGAGAAACTGCCATGTGTTGGTGCGCACTGACAATACAGCAGTGGTCTCTTACATCAACCACCAAGGAGGTCTGTGTTTACAGCCCCCTTTACAGGCTGGCGCACCAGATCCTTGTGTGGTCCCAGGGGAAGTTTCTCTCACTGAGAGCAGTTCACATCCCTGGATGTCACAATTTTAGAGCAGACGTCCTGTCGAGACAGGGGCCGAAGCCCGGGGAATGGATGCTTCACCCCCGAGGTGGTAAAGCAAATATGAAGAATCTTTGGGCAAGTCCAAGTGGACCTCTTCGCCTCTCAAAAGACAGCACAATGTCCCCTTTGGTTCTCTCTAGTTCATCCAGCTTTACTGGGGCTGTATGCCATGATACAGACTTGGCCGAGGCTTCGTAATACATGGATATAATACGTCAGGACACGGTTTCTGTGCTCTTAGTAGCCCCGTTCTGGCTGAGCAGAGTATGGTTCTCGGATCTTGATTCTCTTCTCGACGGCTCTCCACGGGAGATCCCCATCGGGTGGAATCTCCTCTCTCAGGCAGGGGACGCATTTGTGCCTAGAGCTTTGGAAGCTGTGGGTATGGCCCCTAAGGGGGCGCAACTCGTAGCTTCCGGTCTCTCAACTTAGGTTCTGGAGATCATCCTACAATCCAGAGCTCCCTCCAGGAGGAAACTGTATGCCTTGAAGTGGAAAATTTTCACTTCATGGTGCGGAGACTGCCAGCTTGACCCAGTTAACTGCCCAGTTGGTACAGTGCTGGAGTTCTTGCAGGCACGACTCTTTGCAGAATTAGCTCACTCCACCTAGAAGGTCTATGTGGCTGCTTTATTGGCCTACCATGCTTCTTTCGTTGACTACTCAAAGGGCAAACATCCCCTGGTTACACATTTCCTCTGCGGTGCGCTGAGGCCTCAGGTGTGATCTTGTGTCCCTCGTGGAACCTGGCTGTAGTGTTGAAAGCTCTCTGTGCTCCACCTTTTTAGCCTATAGAGGAGATCTCCGATCACCTTCATTTGGCCAAGACGGCCTTTTTACTGGCCATCACCTCTCTGAGGAGAGTTGGTGACCTCCAGGCCCTTTCAGTGGCCCCTACTTAGACTTTGCACCTGGCCAAAGCATTTCTCTACCCGCGAGTGGGGTATGTGTCTAATGTTCCTTCCTCTATACTAGTTCCTTCCTTGAACTTCAGGCCTTCTGTCCTCCTCCCTTTCGGGAGATCGACCAGCAGAAGCTTAACTGTGTGTGTCCAGTGTCCAGAAAGACAGACCATCTGTTTGTCTGATTTGGTTCCCCAAAAAGGGGTCTACCTGCTACCAAGCAGACCATTAGTCACTAGATTGCAGTGGTGGACAATAACAAAGTAAATGTAATTTGTTACTGTACTTAAGTAGCTTTTTCACATATCTGTACTTTACTTTAAGTATTTCCATTTGGGGAGACTTTTACTTTAACTTCACTACATTTCAAAGTGAAATATCTTAGTTTTTACTCAACTACATTTTGTAAAATCAGTCGTTCCTTTTTATTTATGAGTGGATAAAAACGTAACTGGTCAAGCACACGGTAATCAGCCAATCACGGTACAGCGCGCAATCTGCTTGAACTTGTTTTGGTTACGCTTGGTTGTATATATTAGCGTGAATACAGTTAAGCGTTAGTGAACAGCATATAATTTTGAGAGTGCCAGTGCCTTTATATATTATGGAAAAAACTCTGGACTCTAACTTGCCACAACACCCGTGGCCTTATTTGCGTGATTTTTTTTTAAATCGTTGGAAAGAAGAACGAGTCCTTCATTTTTAATTGCCTTCTCTGCCTGCCTCGCACCTGTAAAATTTTGTCCTACAAGAATTCTCCTTCAAATTTAAGGAAACGCATAGAGGTAAGCCATTTTCATTCTGGTGGTCATATTTAATTGTGTAATCTACCAGCTTGCAGAAAAGTTAGTTGTTTTTACTGAAGTTTGCAGTTGTTGAAGCTGAGTGCTCCGGTATTATGAAATGACAATTAATCGATGTTAATACTTTATGTTGGAGTATACATTTTATTTTGACCTAGTTTTGAATGCAGCATATGATGCTTAAACAGTTGGCAGGTGGAGTGGAGTGCTCCTTATTAACCGAGATTCATTCATTTTGAACAAATCTTTAATGTGACTCGGGAAGAACAAGTCGTCACGGGGAGTGATGCGTTCAGTCGCACATGCGCAACATCCTATAGGTGCTGTACTGGTTAGTTCACCTGTTTTGAGTTCTCGAGTTTGAGTCGTTCGTTCATCACGTGACAGCCCCATAAGCTTAACCAATGCAGTCTGAGCCAAGTCTGAGCGTTTGCATAAGTAGATGTGTTAGGGAAGTAACACGTAATATTTTAATTATATTTTGATAAAATTAACGAAATGACTCAAAAAGATTTGTTCATTTTGCTGAGTCGGTCCGAGTTGGTAAAATGATCCGAACTTCCCATCACTATTTCAAATGTTCAGCTTCCAAAGACTGTGATCTAAGCCTGTGCTGAAAATAGTTTACACTGTTGCTTACATCTATGACATGCTACAACCACAAGAAATTTATTTTATTTCTCAAAGGGAGGGAAACTGATCTCTGGATATGTAGTTCATTTTTTTTTAATGTTTCCTTTTTGCAGAGAAAGCATGGTAGCCACTTACAGAAATATACTGCCCTTACAGCGCCAAGAAAAAGAAAAATGGAGACAGAGGAGCCTCCAGACAGTTGACGCTGGGAGAAACTAAACTTGTCACACAGAGAAATGTTGATTGTGTAGTGTTGAATTTTGTGACCCAGAGTCTCCAACCCTTTAGTGTGGTGGAACAACCATCATTTAAAGCTTTCTTGCATGATCTTCAGCCTAATATCTCTCTCATGTCAAGGGCCACTTTGCGAAGTAAGATGGATGAGGCAGCACTTCAGATGAAGACTAATATGAAAAAAGCAATGTCAAAGATAGATTTCATAGTAACGACAACAGATTATTGGAGTTCAAGGAGAAAAGGTTTCATCTGTTACTGCCCACTGAGTTGATCCTAACAGCCTGGACAGGTGCTCAATAGCACTAGCATGCAGGCAGCTCAAAGGTCCACACACTTTTGATGTTTTGGCTTATGCTCTAAATGACATACTTTCTGAATTTGGCATACAGAACAAGGTTGTACTACCATGGACCATGGGTCAAATGTTTTTAAGGCATTTTGTATTACGGAGAGCAAGATGAGAACAACAACTCTGCTTCAGATGAGGCTGAAGATGAGATAAGTGATGTGATGTGTGATAGAGATGA
Source organism: Ambastaia sidthimunki (assembly GCA_036877625.1). Taxonomy (NCBI): domain Eukaryota; kingdom Metazoa; phylum Chordata; class Actinopteri; order Cypriniformes; family Botiidae; genus Ambastaia; species Ambastaia sidthimunki. Next base: position 17,333 of record JAZGTK010005406.1, read on the forward strand.
TGAGGATGTGGATGGTGTTGAGGTGAACTTTGTAGAGGTCACAGCTGTTTTAGATTAGGATAATGATTTACAATTCCAGCTTCCAAAGCATCATCGTTGTGCCTGCCACTTATTAAACTTGGTTTCCACAGTGGATGCAGCCTAAGCCTGTTCAAATGAAGCCTACAAGAAGCTGTCCAGGTCAGCATTTGCAAAGTGCCATGCACTATGGAATAAGTGTGGCAGATCTGTGGCTGCAGCAGAGATTATAGAAGACGTGTGCAAAATTCAGATGATCTGCCCCAACACAACAAGGTGGAATTCCTTATTTCTCGCCGTTGAGAGAGTGCTTCGAATCATTAAAAATCAGGGAGAGGGGGCTATCAGAATTGTCTGCACTTCACTCAAGTTGCCAATGTAAGTGCTGTTTTTTTTATAATTCCTTTAAATTCATGTTCCAGTAATGTAATGTTAATAATAAAACTTTTTTAAAACGCATTACTTTGAGTAGTAGCTTAACTACTCAAGGATCTGATAGGAGTAGATACAGGAAAACCATAGATTTCTAGAACAGTAAAATGACACTTCCCTCTCTCTCGCTCTCTCTCTCTCACACACACACACACACACACACACACTTAGAAGTGTAATGACATAAAATGATTATTATTGTTCTCAGAACAATAATATTATTGTTGTCTGAATGTGCAATAGGTTAAGTTCAGTTGAAATTGCCTTTTTGGAAGAGTATGCCAGAACCATCAGCCCCCTAGCCAAAGCCCTCAACATTCTTCAGGTTGAAATTGATGTTCAGATGGGATGGCTTCTGCCCACTTTGACACTCCTCATTTTGAAACTGGACCGAATTCGCATTACCTCCAGGTACTGCAAACTCTAGTGGATGCCATCCAAGGAGGCCTGCAGCAGCGCTTTGGAAACATGCTGGTAGAGCCAGAGTTTATTTCAGCTGCAATCCTTGTCCCGAAATTTAAAACATCCTGGACATCGGATGAACACATTGTGAAACTAGGTAAGATTATTTTAGTTTTTGAAAAGCGTCATCTGTAAAGATTTAAAGAAACTGAGCCAAATCATTTTTAAAAGATATCCAACTCAAATTTTATCTTGACATTCTCAGTTTGTTTAGGTTAGTTTTAAATACACCTTGGAAATACATGAGGGAATGCTGTTCTTTTGATATTTTAATCTGGAGAATAATGTGTGTGATTAAAGTGAAGTTTTGATTGTTAGCATCTGTCCATTTCATGCCTGGACTACATCAAGGACCATTTGGAGGAAGACACTTTGAATCAAACACCAGTTGATGGTTCCAGTGCCTCTGAGGAAGAGGACTTTTTTGCAAGCATGAATCCTACTCATGGTCAGGAAGGTATCAAGCAGTTAGATGGCTACCTTGCCTGCAAAGCTGATGGCAAAGAAATTCTCAAGTCCATTCCAGCAGTCTGTAAGTTGTCTTTGAAGGTCAACACTGCTTTACCTGCTTCTGCAGCTTGTGAACGTCTTTTCAGCACGGCAGGGCTTATTTTCAGTCCCAGGAGGGCAAGAATGGACTCAAAAAACTTTGAGAATCAGCTCCTTCTCAAGCTGAATAAAAAATATTGCCACTTTAGTTACTGTACTAGCACACACACCAGAAGCAGAATTAATGGCATGCTGATTTGTGATGTTTACTGCTACAAATTGTTCATTGCCATTTGAGGCTTGTTATTTCAGTACATGTAATTTGTGATGACAGTTTATGTAATTTGTTTTGAGATGTCCACACTATGTAACTTGCAACTACAGTACGTTACAAATAAACCTTGAATTGAAACTGCCTGCTCTCAAATCCTGTTATTTCATTTAATTCTAAAGGAAATTGTTTAGCTTCAAGGTTTTGAGCTCGTGATCATTTTAATAGACTAATATCTGACTAATTAATATTCTATTAATAGATCAGTGTGCTAAGGTTAACATTAGAGTCTTTTCACATATTGATTAAGAGTCTTGTGACAAAAATGATAGGATATTATAGCCATAATAAATCATAGTACTTTGTATACTTAAGTACATTTGAAGGCAAATACTTTTGTACTATTACTCAAGTGAAAGTGTAAAAGGAGCACTTTCACTTTTACTGGAGTAATATTTTACCTAGTGTATCTCTACTTTAACTCAAGTACTTGGTTTGTGTACTTCGTCCACCACTGCTAGACTGTGGATGCTATCCACATCTCTTTTAAGTCCTCTGGTCTTCCCCCACCTTTGGAGACCAAGGCTCACTCTACCCGGGGTATGGCGGCCTCTAAGGCCTTCTCTGCAGGCAGACATCTGTGACGCTGCAGGATGGTCCACTCTCTTGACCTTTGTGGGGTTCTATGGCCTCGACGTATGAGCCACTCCTGGCTCCTCTGTCCTTGTGCTGTAGCTGTGCTCATTCATACAGGGCAGGAAGTCCTCAGTCTGGCGGAGTTGGCATCTCGTTCCCATAGCGTTTCAACACAGCTCAAGTTCCTGAAAGGGAACGTCTCAGGTTACTTATGTAACCCTGGTTCCCTAAGGGAACGGGACGCTGCATCTCAAGGCCATACTTCCAGCATCCCTGTGTGAGCTTCCGTCGTTCCTTTCTGAAGCTACATACATAACCTGAGACGTTTCGCCTGAACTAGATGATGAGCTCATGTTGTCCGCGTTGGATAATGATCTGACGACTGTCAGCCAGGCAGATGCTGAGGCAGACTCAACTCCTCTTTTAGCTGTATTTGAGAAGCTGATTGAGGTGATTTCTTGTGCTGTCAAGAAACTGAGCTTCTAATGGCCAGATGAATGGCAGAATGTTAAAATATCCAAGGCTAAAAAGCAATCAGAGGTGTTCAGAAAGCCCTTTCCCCTGCCAAGGCCAGGTAGCTGTGGTGTCATGTGGTTCATCCATCTCTTCTTCTTTTAATTGTTTTTCTATTTATATGCAGCAGCAAAGGACCAGTGTGTTCGATCAAGAAAGTTTGATCTAAGGATCGTTCTTTCCTGCAAAGAAGAACGACACCTCATGCCAGCAGCACCATACACAAGGGAAGATTTCTGTGCACGTCAACACCTCATACCAGACTCATGACCCCCATTTCTGAGAAACATTTCTGCTTCTTGCTTTAACAACGTTCTGTAGACTATGGTTTTAAGAGAGCAGCATCTGGTGTTGGCCATAGAGCTTAAAACTCTCTTGAATGGAGCTATAGAACGTGTTCTCCCTCACAGGAGAGATCTGGGCTTTTACAGCCATAATTTTATAGTTTTCAAGAAGGTTAACACTCAAACAGATTGTGTGTCAAATTCAACCCCAGGACTGGTTTGTCATAATAGATCTAAAGGACAAATATTTTTACATCAAGATATTGCCAGAATACAAGTTTCTCAGGTTCACTTTCAGAGGCAAAGCTTACCAATATTGAGTGCTTTCTTCTGGCCTACCCTTAGCACCATGCACTTTAATAAAGTGTGTGGATGCAGCTCTGGCTTCCTTGAAACTCCAGGTTCAGTCTTGGGACATGTCATGCTGTAGTTTTAAGGTCCTTATCTGGGGCTCCATTTGAGCCTCTAGACTCAGCCTTAGATAAGTTTTTGACTCTCCAGGTTGGTCTATTACAAGCATCTAACATTGCTCAAGAGTAGGGGATATATAGGGTCTTGATTGGACCTGTTTGGATTTTTCCCCTGGCTTTATTAAAGCCATTTTGCATCCTAGACCAGACTATATCCCCAAGGTGACCACTACCTTCTCCGTATGAGTTGCTGTAACAGGGAAGGCTTGATTTATTGTGTTCAGTTTGAGCTTGGAGAATCTAGGTCCATTGCTAAGACCTCTCAGCTCTGAGTCTTATTTGGTGGTCGCAATCGTGGTAATACAGTCACAAAACAGCACTTATCTCACTGGATCACAGATGCAATTGCTCTGGCTTATGAGACTTGTGACTGTGAATGTTTCAGTGTCTTTTGTGAATGTTTCACAGTGTTTTACAGGAGTAAGGCTTTTCCTCACTGTGGCGTAGTGGGCATTAACATTTCCCATAGCGTCAAGACATGATACAGCGTTGTGTTTCCTTGAAAGGGAACATCTCAGGTTACCATCCCGGTTTCCTGAGACAGGGAACAAGATGCTGTGTCAAGTTGCTACATTTTGTTCTTGCCTGCACAGCCTTCCTTCAAACTTAGAATCTGATTATGTATTTTGTAGGTGCCTTTTAAGGCTTTGTGGCACCGCACTCTGTCACACGATCTTGACTTGTCTAAAAACAACGCATTGCCCATAGTGTCAAGCCATGATGCAGCGTCTCATTGCCTGTCTCAGGTACCGGGTTAGATAACATGACCTGAGACGTTACTTTTTTTTTCCCTTTTCTATCTTTTCAAGTCAAGTGAAACCAAACTGACATTCTTTGGAGCTGTCATTCTTATCTGACCCAGCAACTCAAATTATAAATCATTATTAATTACTTTTGTTATCATGCTTAATCATTCAAGCATCAAACTAAGCCGTGCCACCATTATGTTAAGCCAGGCTAACGTCATGCTAAGTCATGATAACATTATGTTAAATGATCCTAGCATTATGCTAAATCATGTTAGCATAATGCAAAACATGTTAGCATCATATGTAACCATGTTAAAACATGTCAAGCAACACTCACATTTTCTTCAGCCTGTTACCAAGGGAGCGGGAGACCCTTTTTAGTGAGGGTGCCAAATGCTCAGCCCTGAGGACTGATGTTTGAGGGGAGCTGGCAGGCTTCAAAGCATCGTCCTTTTGACCAAGCTTCAGAAAAAGGCCAGGACCTTCTGTGGTGAAGGTCCTTGTTAGGGTTAGGGCATCTCAATGCTGCCTAAACACAAAGCCAAACCAAAAGGTTCAGCACATTAGTACACAGGTAGGTGTATGACACAGAATTCGAACACCAGTCTCCCAGGCTAGTTCCTAACACACCATCTAAGAGTGCCACTGGACCAGCTCTATTTGTACTCCAGAGAACCAGTGACCCAAGGCAAGGTAGTAATGACTAGCTGCCATCCCTTGAGACCACTATCCTCTCCAGTGAGTACCACAGGGAGTGGAGAACCCTCTACACCAGGTGTTATACCACAATCGCCTTAGGGCTAGAGCCAGCGGTAAATTAGCCACCGCTGCCTGCACCTACTGGCCCTTAATGGAGCTTTG
>JAZGTK010005407.1:0-22516 GCA_036877625.1 Ambastaia sidthimunki
TCATTTCTTATAGGGGGCTAATAATAATGTCCCTGGTCATTTTAGCTTTTTCTTACATAACAATGTTTTGGTGTGCAAATATAAATATTTTGGTCCTTCTAACAAAAAATAGTATGTTCAGAAATGCTGTGTTAAAAATTCCTTGCTCTGTTAAATAGGTACTTGGGAATATCTTGAGGAAACTTAAAATTTCATAGGGGGGCTAATAATTTTGTCCTCAACTGTACATGGTGTTAAAGCCAGTTTTGGAGGAGGAAGAACAAGACTGCTGAAGCTGATGTGGCAGCTTTTATTCAAGAGAAATTACAAACATCGGGACAGTCACATGGTTATAGGGGGATGCATCAGAAACACCATGTACCTCCTCCAGTAGAGAGAGTATTTCAAGATTTGTTAGCCCCTGTCTGAAATATTCCTTTATATGTTTGAAATAGATGGATATGGTTTGGATAGGATCACAAGGAAGTTAACTTTTTAAACAGCTAATTGAACATAAAAAGAAAGAACGACTGGGCGTATTGCATGCATACCATAAGTCATTACTACAAGAAAGTTTCTCATTATTATAAGATTCTAAGTCATTTTTATGAGATACTAAGTCAATATTATGAGAAAGTTTCTCATTCCAATGAGATACTAATTCATTATTACGAGAAAGTTTCACATTATTATGCAATAGTAACTAATAATAATGACTTAATATTTCATTATTATGACTTATGTAATTTTTTTTTTATCCAACCATGGCGGGAACCGGCTTCCATACATTAATGTGTTAACAACATTAGAAAAAAATCATTAAGACCTTTATGCTGTGACACAAACATTTAAAAAAGTCAAACCACTTTTTAAATCTCCTTTAGTGTACTGTTATTACCTGCTATTTTACTGGTATAAAATAACCTTTATCAGGTTGTAAGTTACCTTACAAATTGCCTTTTTTTTAATTATGTACTGATTTTTTTGTTTTGTTTTTTGAGCATTTCAAGAGACAAAACAAAAAACCAGACAAAACAAAAAATCATTATCTAAATGTTTTTTTAAAAGTCTTTGACATTGTTTGAGTGTAAAACTGTTTACAATGTATTAAAATTTAAATAAAAAAATAAAATAAGATTAAAATATTTGTTGCATGATATGTACTGTACCTTTTAAAAAATAGTGTACAGTATAAAATATACCTAAATCCTTTGAAGAAATGAAATAATGAAATGAAAAATGAACATACAAAACAAAGAGCAAAACTCTTTACAAAACAAAAAATAAAAACATAGGGACTAAATTTGGACTTTTAAATTTGATGACTGTACCAATGTTATCAGTTCAATAAGATAACATGGAACAAATGATTGAGAAGGATTTGAGTAGAAATGACAAATAATTTTATCTCATGGGTGAAAACCAAAAACAGCCTACAATAAAAAGCAAATAGTCATCAGATGTGAAGTAAGTATGTGCTGGATCTGATTCTCTAGCCTACTGATGCCGTTTCTTGGATAGAGCGTGTGCCTCCTGTGAAGAAACACATATAAACCAGTTCAATTTAATTTAACAGTAAAAATCTGCTCTGTATGGTTATTCGCAGTGTCAGGAAAGTTGGAAGATCGAAGAGGAAATGTGGCCATCAGACTGGACATTGTGCCCAATGAGGCAGCAGCTAAGCACAAGATACAATTATTTGTGTCACGAACTACATTACCCAGAACCCCGTGCTGGGCCCACGCCTGCCACAGGTGGTGGCCATTATGCTCATTAGAGACTAAATATAAGCTCACCTGTGCTGCTGCTCTGGGCGAAGTCTCGTTTTGCCCCGGCTAACGTCGCTGAGCGTTCTCTCCTGTGGTTTCTGGTTTCCTGGTTTGTGTTTTTGGACTGCCTTCTTGTTGTTGATTGTTTGCTGCCTGCCTTTTGACCCCTGCTTTGTTCTTGGATTTCCCTTGTTGTTTGCTGCCTGCCCTGACCCTTTTGCTTGGAACTGTCTATGATTTGGATTACCTGTGTTGCCCGTTTGCTGTGTTTTGACCCTTGCCTGTTTAACGCTGTTTCTGTTGAATAAAAGCTGCGAATGGATCCCTATGTCTACAACCCATCATTACAATTTGTCTAGGTAAGCAGGGTTGGTTGACTGTGATCTGATGTTTATCACAGAGCTACGCTCTTTGATATTATTAAACAGCCAAGCCATATTTTAAAGTGGACACACATTAGAAATGAAGTGGGAATAAAGGACACTTTATGCCTGTTAGAACACCTACCTTTGAACCTGGGGGTGCAGTCAGGCCAAGGAATGCATACACAGCATTGTCTTCACGTGCGTAGAAGAAGGCCTCATAGTTCTACAAAAGCAAATTTACAGAATATTTTTTAAAGAGTTTGCATCAGACAACATAGTCTCTCTTCCAGACTAAACCAATAACAAAAAATAAGACTGCAGAGAATCTGATTTTCACATAGTCAAAAATCCCTTAGTATTAGCATACTCTATACATATGATTATACTGTACTTTATGTGTTAGTCAAAAATATTAGTTAAATTATGTTTTTAGAAAAATTGCATATACCACTCCCATAAGAGGAAAAAAAGAAGTTTATTCATTAAAAAAGGCAGAATCATGCGTAAAAGACAAACTTATAGATCATATACAGCCTAAAACTTTGATAATATGAATACTTGATTACATGTTAAATATGTTAACTTGCATCCTTACATAACTACTCTCCCTATTAATAAAAAATCTAATCTTTAACTCATTTTGCTGTCTCCCTCAACAGGTATTGTCTCAAAAAATTGTTAGAACTTTGTACTGCACTTTGTTATTGCCTCTCTATATTGCTTTATTGTTTTACTCACCTTGTAAGTTGCTTTGGGTAAAAGTATCTGCTAAATGCCTAAATGTAAATAATAGTAACTGCATTAGGGAAGATCATGGGGAATTGTGTTTAAAAGATTTATTAGGCGCATTAAGGTTTATTAAAAAACTTATTTCAGATAATTATAATATAGAGTTCATTTAGACTTTTGTCTAAATGTTTGTTTTAACCTTTTCATAGGTCAGTTTTTGTTGTGCTTGAGGGATAATACTCTAAGGAATGCAAAGAATGTAGAATTGTGTAATGGGATTCAGGATAATGACAGCCACCTATTTTAGACAGAACTTGGCTGTGTACATTGGATAACGTGTGTCTTTGAAAATGCTGTGTGACCATTTGGTTATTTGTCGCATGGAATAAACACATCACAAATCTCAGTAGCAATATGTGTGAATGAATGATTCCTCTTATTCACAAAGCAATTTACTGAGTGATAAAAACTCAGTGCTGAGCAGCCAGTGTTAAAATTGGGTGTTTAGTTACAAATATCACAAGCTTTATCACTTGTTAGTGAATCAAAGCATTACTATTACTCTTTTGCAGTTGTTTTGGTGCTTGCGAAGTGATCGTATGTACAATGTTTTTCAGGCGAAAAAGTGGGCGAAATATTTAATAAACATTGAGCCTTCGTTGAGGCATCATAGCTCCCCTCAGAATGTCGTAGACACTTGAGGTTGAGTTTATTTCACTCAGCTTAGCAGGCAGCAACAAATGGTAACATTTCAACTTCATAGCCACGCCCTAGCAACTACAGTTAGGGCCATAAATATTTGGACAGAGACAACTTTTTTCTAATTTTGGTTCTGTACATTACCACAATGAATTTTAAGTGAAACAACTCAGATGCAGTTGAAGTGCAGACTTTCAGCTTTAATTCAGTGGGCTGAACAAAAAGATTGCATAAAAATGTGAAGAACTAAAGCATTTTTTAACACAATCCCTTCATTTCATGGGCTCAAAAGTAATTGGACAAAATAAATAATTGAAAATAAAATGTTCAATTCTAATACTTGGTTGAAAAATTAATTACTTTTGGTCCCTTTATAAAGAGGGTGGCACATGTTAAGGAGCTGAAACTCCTAAACCCTTCATCCAATTTAAATGTGAATACCCTAAAATGAAAGCTGAGAGTCTACACATTATGTCCACGTCCTTAATATAACTATACTCTGAATATGTTTTAGTAAACAGGTAAAAAAAAAAAAAACTTGTGTCAGTGTCCAAATATTTATGACCCTAACTGTAATTAGAGTAGCAACCCTAGCAACCACCCCATTGATTTCCTTTAGTTAGGCACTTTAGTTGCTACCTGCCGGCACTGGAATCGAACCAACAGCCTTTTGACTACAAGCCTAAGAGACATGGGAGTTGGCTCTTTTGATTCAGACACACATTTGTCTATTATTTTTACCCTGGTAACTGTCTTTTTACTGTACTTTACTGTACCCTACTACCCATGGAATTAAATGAATAAACCATATCTCAGCATTAGAACATTGTAGAGACATGTGGATAAGCTGTCAGTGCACTGTAAAAAAAACAACTAATAAAATGTTGGACAAGCAAAAATATCTAAGTTGAACTTATATTCATGCTTGGAATTAGTTGAGAAGACATATTATATTAAGTCTGCAAAAATATATTTGGAAACCATTAAATAAAGGGATATTTTCATATCCAGTGAACATTTAGAATGGCTAATGTTGACTAGACTAATAAACACAAGTCCAGCCAATATTTAAATTATAGGCCTATAAGTATTAAAGCATAACCTTACGTAAGGAATAATTGACGACGAACCATTAAATTACTGAAAAGACTGTGTACCAGTCCTGCTCCTGCTCATTTTCGGCAGCCACGGCAAAATACTTGTCCGTGGTGTAAATGGTGATCATTTGTTTGTGTTTGGCATCGGCTTCGGCAGGAGAGCCCTTGCTCGGCTCCCTCAACACGAAAAAGCGCTTGTGTTTCCTCAGATATCCGCATTTCTTAACGTGGTTGTTATTCTTTACGATCATATTTGAAATCAGCTGTCCTTCTGTCGGCGGCGGACTCGCCATTCTCATATGTTGTAAAGAAAAACTCTCACTTTTCCTCAACTTGTGCATTCAGTAAGTCTCCTTTAAAGCGCAAGAAAAATCCTGCCAGATCTGTCTTCTGTAGCCGCCATGGGCTGCAAGTTTGCTGCGAGGAGCAGTTTAACAGTAAATAACACATCATTAAGTGACTGGAGTGAAGAGGAAAACATTTTTCTTATTTCTGCCTCATCTTGCTGTTGTGATGTTGAGACATTACATGGAAATTCAGTGCTTTAATATGTCAAAAATCACTCACCTAAATGACTATGCTGAAAGCCTTCAAGTTCTTTGAAGAAATAAAGGCAAATGTGTTTTCATTAGTGTTTTTGTGATTTTGGTAGCCAGTAAATTATTTTCTTAATTTTAGTATAAAATGTAACTAATATTACATCAATTTCTAGTTATGCTGCCCAAACTATCCCGATTAAAACTTTTTAGTTAAATAAACTATACAACTAGTTGAGCAAAAATACTTTTTTAACTTGGTGTCAAGTTGGGCCGACTAAAAAAAACAATTGAAATAGCAATTTGAAGAGTGAAATTGAGTCAAAGAAAAAAATGTGTGGAACTAGTTGCTAAAAAATAATTAGTTAAAAATGTTTACAGTGTGGACTTTGGGTATTGCCCTGGCAACTTCCTGGCCACACCCTAGTAACTATTTAGAACAGCCTAGCAACCTCATAAAATCACAAATAAGCCACATTTTAGTATATCAGTCATGGTAAATCATGCTAACAACTTGCTAAGTCATGCTAGCGTTATATTAAATCATGCTAGCATCATGTTAAATTATGTTAGTATGATGTTAAGTCATGCTAACATTATGATAATCACAAAATACACTTTTATAAACCAAAACTGAGGAACTCTGAGTGGCTAGAGATGGGGCTAGGTGAAGACATGGGCCCGGAAGACTAAAGTAAAGCCAGTGGAACCGCCTTCCAGACCCTAGCTGGTGGTAAAGGAGCCTGAGGTAGAGCTGAAGGATGTAACCAGGCAGGGTGGAGCTAAGGAGCTGTGTGTTATTTTTAATCAATTTGTAAAAATAAAGCAAAAGTTTTAGCATTTTGTACAATGAAGGTATTCTATTGATGTCCCGCCATCTCAGTCATGTTTATGATATTCATGTTTTAAATGTGAGACAGACATTATGCATTACTATGTGAGCAGACCTGACAGGATTTAGAGAGTTAAAAAGTTTGTCAATTACACTTGCAATTTAACATGTATTTAATAAAAGTGCTAATTTCATTGTTTTGAAGTGTCATGTAATCACCAAAGTAAGTTTTAAATTTCATGGTATATGTTTTATTACGGCAGAAAGATACCACCCAAATCAACAACAGACATGCCCTTGGCATTGTTACATTATGTGCAAACTTGAAAAAGATGCTGAATCACATTCCAGTTAATATAGAGACTTATAATAATTTTCATGTGACATTTAGCAGTTACAGTGACGCGCTTTGCATTATACATCTGGATGTCCGCATTAATGAAGTTAGAAATAACTGTAACAAATTTAAGGCAAGAGCCACAAGTTCAGGAATTATCTCGGGTATATTTAAGGTGTAGTTGTTACTGGGCGTGTGCTTAAAGACTATGCAGACTCACTTACTGACGTTCTAACAGATATCTTCAACACCTCTCTGAGCCAAGCGATCATACCAGCATGCTTCAAAGCCACCACCATCATACCGCTACGCAAAAAATCACCAGCCACAACACTGAACGACTACCGGTCCATAGCACTCACTCCCATCATAATGAAGTGCTTTGAAAAGTTGGTCAAGGTGTCACGACCCGCTCGTGCCCAAATTGTGTTTTGTCCTGTTTGACCTCTAGGGGTCAGGGTTGTCTGTTTTGGCTTTGTTTTGACAGAGCACATGGCTTTGTTTTGTCAGCTCGCCATGTGCTCCGGTGTCTTTGTCAACCCCGCCCCCTTGTTAGCTCCTTGTTTCTTTTATTTCCCGCACCTGTTCTCTGTCATGATTAAGTTTTTTCAGCGGTGCGCTGACTGATTGTCTTGGTAATTTAAGCAGCGCTGATCTTCGGATCAACGCGGCGACATTGTTGTATGTACACTTGGTAACTTTTCCCCATGTGCTAGCCTAGTCCTGCCTTGTCAAGTCTTGTGTATGTTTAGTCTGTTTGCCCGTCATTTTTATTATTCAGCCTGTAAGTTTAGTGTTTCCCTAGTGGGTTTCCGGGAGATGTTTCCCTGTGGTTTTGTTTCTAGTTTTGGTAGTGTTTTGTTTTCAACTGTTTCATTTTTGTTTTTATGTAATTCAAGTTCAGGTCTCTTTATTTAATAAACTCTCATCTCTCGACTAATTACTCCTAGAGCGTTTCATTACTTAGTGCGTTCGCCACCCACGAGACCCGGGTTCGAGTCTCGTCCCTGACACAAGGCCCATATAACATCCAGTCTCCCCACTACACTGGACCCATTCCAGTTTGCATACCATCCCAAGTGCTCCACTGATGATGCATAGCAACAACACTTTATCTATGTCTAACTCATCTGGAAAACAAAAACAGTTATGTGCAGATGCTGTTCATCAACTTCAGCTCCGCCTTCAACACAGTCCCCCAACACCTTGTGAATAAACTGCTGCTGACCAGAAGGCCCTACAAAGAGTGGTGAGGACAGCAGAGAAGATCACCAGATTAGCCCAACCATCCATTCAAGACTTATACCCGTCCTGCTGCTGCAAAGGAGCCATCAATATCATCAAAGATCCCACCCACCCAGCACACGCCCTGTTCACCCTCCTACCATCCGGCAAGCGCTACCGCAGCTACGGAGCAAGACTACCAGACTCGGCAACAGCTTTTTCCCACAGACCATAAGACTACTAAACTCACTCTAGAAAACTCCATGAACATAACCACTACACGTACAATGACCAACTGACTGTCAAAATAAATTATATGCATAAAATTTTTTATATGCATAAAACATGAATGTAAACTTCTTATGTTATATGTTGTTGTGTTATATTAATACTTGCACATTTGGAGTTTGGGGAAACGCAATTTCGATCCTCTGTGTAATTACTGTCACATGGTCTGATTGACAATAAAGTTCACTTTGACTACTTAATTATAAAGTTAGCACAGAGTTTAATTTTCAGTTGTTAGTACAAATTCTAGTATTTTTATAAGACTATCTATTATAACATTACAGAGCAATAAAATTAATAGTTATACATTCTGTAAAAACAAAAGCTCAAACAATTTGCATCATCTTAAATCATCTTAATGTTTTAAATTTAAAATTTAAAGGTAATTTTGTGTTGCTCTTAAGACTTCCTTGATTATAAATCCTTGATAATCATTAGCTTTGCTGTTATTTATATTAAATATGCAACAGTCATAGCTTGCAAAAACGCTAGATATATAAATATAAAGATACAATAATATAAAGATACAATCATAAGATAAACACAACCTGCAAAAAAAAAATCATCATAGTTCTAGAGTAATAAATATTTATTACATCCTTCTTGGCAATGTGGATAAATGGTTTGAAATACATTTTTGGTTTATTTGAGCTGAATAATAATAATAATATAAAACGTTGCAATAAACAATACCTGCAAAAAAGGTAAAAACAGCTCTGTTAGTACTAACATGTTTCTAGTTTGTTTGGCTCCCAACTTGCAGAAGCGCAGGTGTCTAAGTGTGCAAGTGTAACAACACGCACTGTTCTGCCACGCCAGCAGAGGGAGCCCTCACCGGAGTACTGACCAGCTTTCTGCTTCCTGTTTCCTGTTTTGTCACTTCCTGTCCAGGACTATTTAAGCCACGTGCTAACATGAACTCAATGCGAAGTATTACCAGCCTCGACTGCATACCAAACGTTTATTCTGGAGTTGGTTATTGTGTATGATCTTGCCTGTTATCGTTCTCTCGTTTTTGGATTTGCCTTGTTGGATTTGTTTGCTGTTTCAGTGTTTGACTATTGCCTGCTCTGTTTACTGATTGTCTGCCGCCTGCCCTGATACCTGCCTGGTTATCGTTTTGATTGTCTGCTGCCTCCCTGACCTCTGCCTGTTTACTGTTTATGTCTTTGCCTACTGTTTTGGATTTGTTCAATAAACTGCTTATGGATTCTACTAACCCGTCTGCCTTAGTCCCGTTACAGAATACTTCGTCAGACCAGAATCCAGCGGATGTTGTACGGATCCAAGCCATGCTCAGCTATCATGAGGAAATACTGAAGATTACCAGGAACAGCTCGCTAAGCTCCAGTCTACTAGCGACCAACTAATGCACCATGTTCGCTTCTCCCATGTGGTTCCACTGCCATTGGTAAAGTACGCTGAACCGGATACATTTGACGGCACGGCGGAACGAGTGTGCAGCTTCATCAGGCAAGTCGAAAATTATATCAGTAATCACGTTGAAGCTTTCCCTACGGGTGATAACACAGGTGATGAAAGGCCTAACATTTTCGCATTACTAAGTGGCAGAGCTAGCGAGTGGGCCTCCGCTGTTTGGGAGACGGATTATAAGCTACGAATGGACTTTGGCTAATTTGTGAACCAGTTACGGGAAGTGTTTAAATATCCTGCTGGGGGCCAGGATATTTCCACTCAACTGCTGAAACTCAGGCAAGGTAACCAGTCCACTGCGGACCACGCTCTGGTATCTAAGTTCAACATTCCCGCGGTTCCATGTTACCCTCCAATACAGGTACACGCAGTTAATGAGGCTCTTCTAAGTGCAGGCATTATAAAAAAGACTCAACCTCTAACTATGCAAATTGGTCTGTTTCACAAAGAGACCATATCCTTCTATGTGTTTGACACTCCCCGATAACAAATCATCCTGGGGCATCCCTGGCTCACTTTTCATAACCCAGTCTTATTCTGGCCTGATAATGAACTTACGTCCTGGTCTGACTCTTGTATAAAACATTGTTTCCTTGCATTACTGCCTAAACCATGTCTAACCACTAGTCTATCAAGTCCTGAGACTAGCACTAACCCTTGCATTCCCAGCTGCTATGCTGCTTTTCAGGAGGTGTTCAGTAAAGAGAAGGCTGCCCAGCTGCCACCTCACAGACCCTGGGACTGCGCCATAGATCTGCTGCCTAATGCAATGCCTCCACGCAGTAAGTGTACCCACTGTCTCGTCCCGAAAAAAAAAAAAATGTTTACTTTAGAAATTGGACCTAAGAAGTACACATAACTTAATCAGAATTAAGGCAGGTGATGAGTGGAAGACCGCTTTCCTAACATCTAGCGGCCACTACGAGTTTCTTGTTATGCCCTTTGGTTTAGCTAATGCTCCTGCTGTATTTTAATCTTTTATCAATGAACTGTTTAAAGACATGCTGAATCATTACGTGGTTGCATATATCAACATCCTGATTTACTCCAAGAATGACGACAAGCATGTTGAACAAGTAAAGACAGTTCTCTCACGCCTGCTTCAAAACTGGTTATTTGTCAAAGCAGAGAAGTGTGAATTTCATGTAAGACAAACCACGCTCCTAGGATACAATATCAGTCACAAGGGTGTAGAGATGGATACTAGCAAAGTACAAGCGGTAACAGAATGACCTCAACCATCCACGATCAAAGAGTTGCAACGATTCCTGGGTTTTGCCAATTTTTACCGCTGTTTTATTCGCAACTATAGTATGGTTGCTGCCCTTTTGACGTCCCTTCTGAAGGGCAAACCAAAAAGGCTATCCTGGAATGCTGAAGCTGAGCAGGCTTTCCTCAATCTCAAGAATAGATTCATCACAGCTCCTTTGCTCACACATCCTGACCCGAACCTCCCATTCATAGTCGAGGTCAATGCGTCCAATTGTGGTATTGGGCCTGTTCTCTCACAATGGCATGGTACCCCTGCTAAATTATTTCTTTGTGCATATTTTTCTAGGAAACTCACCCAGGCTGAGAGGAACTACGATGTGGGAAACAAAGAACTTTTGGCCATGAAGGAGGCTATCTCTGAATGGAGGCACTGGTTGGAGGGAGCAGTTTATCCATTCCAAGTGATCACCGATCACAAAAACCTGGAGTACATTAAGGGAGCGAAGCACCTCAACCCCAGGCAAACAAGGTGGGCTTTGTTCTTCACCAGGTTCCAGTTTGCAGTCATTTACCGTCCAGGGAGTAAGAACAGCAGGGCGGACGCTCTATCTAGACAACATGATCCTCCCGTGGAGTCTGCAGCACCAGAAACCATCCTGCCCCCTACCGTCATTCTAGCGCCCATTTCGTGGGACATTATGAAAGAGATCCAGCGTGCCCAGACTCAAGAGCCCCAGCCTCCAAACTGCCCTGCCAACAAGGTTTACGTCCACTCTGAATTACGCCAACGAGTGATACAGTGGGTCCATACATCTTTAAGCTCTGGACATCCAGGTATTTCTAGAACTATCCACCTTGTACAAAACTCCTTTTGGTGGCTGTCATTAACCCATGATATACAGAACTATGTCAAGTCTTGCCAGGTGTGTGCAACTTCCAAGACCCCTAAAGTTCTACCGGCTGGACTGTTGAAACCTCTCCCAGTTCCCCAATGGCCTTGGTCTCACCTATCCATAGACTTCATCACTGATCTGCCCCCATCAGACGTTTGCACCACAATACTGGTAATTATCGATAATTAAGTCTTGCAAACTAATCCCTTTGAAGGGTCTTCCCACAGCCATGGAGACCGCCCAAGCACTCTTTCACCAAGTTTTCAGGAACTATGGTATCCCGGATGACACTGTGTCAGATCGGGGAACACAATTTACGTCACAAGTGTGGAAAGCCTTCTGTCGACAGCTGGACATCAATGTTAGCCTTACATCTGGTTACCACCCGCAATCCAACGGCCAAGTGGAATGTCTCAACCAGGAGATTGGACACTACCTGCGTAGCTACTGCAGCCGTGAGCAGCATCGGTGGGTGGAATTCTTACCATGGACTGAGTATGCCCAGAATTCCCTGACCCATTCCTCCACAGGCCTAACCCCTTTCCAGTGCATCCTGGGATATCAACCCCCCATGTTCCCATGGTCAGGAGAGCTGTCCACCATTCTGGCGGTCGATGGCTGGATCAAGAGGAGCGAGAGGGTGTGGGACAGCGCACATGTTCATCTACAGCGTGCCATCAGGACCCAAGAGTTCCATGCTAACCAGAGGCGTCGTCCCCATCCCCAGTATCAACCTGGTCAACGGGTCTGGCTCTCCACTAAGGATCTGAAGTTGTGACTGCCCTGCAGGAAGCTCAGCCCAAGGTATGTTGGCCCTTTTAAGATTGTCCGCCAAATTAATGAGGTCATGTATCAGCTTGAGCTTCCTGCTAATTATAGGATCTCTCCTTCCTTTCATGCCTCGCTTTTGAAACATGCCTCAGCATTTTGGTTCACCTAGATGCTGGCCCCCGTGGGGAAGTGCAAGAACCGCTGCCACCCCTGGACATTGATGGCAGTCCTGCCTATAGGGTAAGCAAACTGCTAGATTCCCGATGGAGAGGGGGCCAGCTCCAATACCTGGTGGACCAGGAAGGATACGGCCCAGAGGAGAGATCCTGGGTAGCCGCCCACAACATTCTGGACCCCTCTCTCATTGAGGACTTCCACAGAGCCAGACCCGACCGACCTGCACCATGACCGCGGGGACGGCCTTGAAGAGCTCCAGGAGTCGCTCCTGGGGGGGGGGGTTCTGTAACAACACGCCCTGTTCCACCACGCCAGCAGAGGGAGCCCTTACCGGAGTACTGACCTGTGCTCCCTCTGCTTCCTGTTTCCTGTTTTGTCACTTTCTGTCCAGGACTATTTAAGCCACATGCTTACCTGAACTCATTGCAAAGTATTGCCAGCCTCGACTGCATACCAAGCATTTATTCTGGAGTTGGTTATCGTGTATGATCTTGCCTGTTATCGTTCTCTTATTTTTGGATTTGCCTTGTTGGATTTGTTTGCTGTTTCAGTGTTTGACTATTGCCTGCTCTGTTTACTGATTGTCTGCCGCCTGCCCTGATCCCTGCCTGGTTATCATTTTGATTGTCTGCTGCCTGCCCTGACCTCTGCCTGTTTACCATTTATGTCTTTGCCTACTGTTTTGGATTTGTTCAATAAACCGCTTATGGAATCTACTAACTCGTCTGCCTCAGTCCTGTTACAGCAAGTCTGACAGTGCAAGTGTAAGTCTGCAGCCAGACCATCTTAGTATTTTTGATTTTAGTAATGTCCATAATCAGATCAACAGGGAACAGGTGCGTGATGAGGAGGGAGTAGTCAGCCCCAGGTACCACCGGACTGGACTCAGACTTGGACTCGGGACTGGACTCTGGCACCACCAGATTGGACTCGGACTCTGGCACCATCGGCCTGGACTTGGACCTGGACTCGGGACCGGACTCTGGCATCACCGGACTGAACTTGGGACAGGAACTGGGCTCTGGAACACCCAGACTGGACTTTGCACCGGGCTCTGGAACACCCGGACTGGACTTCGCACCGGGCTCTAAAGCACATGGACTGGACCTGGTACCAGTCTCTGAAACAACCAGACAGGAACCAGGCTCTAGAGCACATGGACTGGACCTGGCACTTGTCTCTGGAACACCCGCACAGGAACCGAGCTCTAGAGCATATTGACTGGACCTGGCACTGGCCTCTGGAACATCCGGACTGGACCTGGCACTGGGCTCTGGAACACCCGGACTGGACTTGGCACTGGGCTGTGGAACACCCGGACTGGACTTCGCACCGGGCTCTAGAGCACATGGACTGGACCTTGCACTGGTCTCTGAAACACCCGGAAAGGAACCGAGCTCTAGAGCACATGGACTGGATCTGGCACCGGTCTCTGGAACACCCGCACAGTAACCAAGCTCTAGAGCACATTGACTGGACCTGGGCTCTGGAACACCTGGACTGGACTTGGCACTGGGCTCTGGAACACCCGGACTGGACTTGGCACTGGGCTCTGGACGGAGATTAGTGAGTGCGGTGTCGCATTCCTCCATGACATGGGAGGAATGCAATGTCCATACCTGGAAAACGTTCATTGAAACAGCCGCTGGATCCTTGTCTTGGCGAATTCTTCTGTAATGATGGGTCGTGGAAACAGGGATCCATTCGCAGCTTTTATTTAGAATAGTTGTACAGGCACAGATCAAAAACCAGAAACAGGAACAATGGAGGCAGGACAGATCAGAACCAGTAAACAGGCAAGGGTCGGGGCAGGCAGCAGACAAGGGATAAACAATGAACAGGCAGGGGTCGAGGCAGGCAGCAAACAAGAGAGTAATCCAGGAAACAGGCAAGAGTCGGGGCAGGCAGCA
Organism: Ambastaia sidthimunki; assembly: GCA_036877625.1. Classification (NCBI taxonomy): domain Eukaryota; kingdom Metazoa; phylum Chordata; class Actinopteri; order Cypriniformes; family Botiidae; genus Ambastaia; species Ambastaia sidthimunki. The sequence goes on from JAZGTK010005407.1 coordinate 14,253, forward strand.
AACAAGAGAATAATCCAAAAGGCAGTCCGGGGTAAACACAAGAATTAACACAAGGAAAAACACTCGGAATTGTCTGCTGGGCAAAACAAGACTTCGCCCAGAACCAGAGTAAAACACAGTTTATATAATGTCCATAATCAGATCAACAGGGAACAGGTGTGTGATGAGGAGGGAGTGGTCAGCCCCAGGTATGTTGGCTGCTGGGAAATGTAGTTTTTAAGATGAGCCCAGTTCTAAACGGAGTCTCCCTCTACTGGCGGAAGAGGGGAGGTGAGGGAGCCTCCTCTGTAACACCAACCCTGTGATTCACAGACGGGCCCAGGTTTCTCTGTGAATTGTCTGGAGAACACCAGTTGTAAAATTCTCTTCAGGTTAAAATAGTGGATAGTGATCCTAGGATGGAAGAACCTGTTTTTAACATTGTTAAAAATGTTGTACCAAACAAAGATTTTTTTGATCATGCATCTTTTATGATAAACAATTTGAATATATTTTTTTAAAACTCATTTCTTTATTCTTAGTTCCATTCTGAGAAAAATCTTACTTTACATTTTATATATCATCAGCCTTACCATTTCAAAATTAGGAAAAAATATTTAGAATATTTACATATGATCATATGATGGTCAGACAGGCGTGACCAAAACCGGCAAACAGATAGAACAAGGGCAAGGCAAGGCAGAAACGATAAACAGGCAAGGGTCAAGGCAGGCAGCAAACATTCACAACCCAAAACAGAGCAAAAGTCAGGGCGGGCAGCAAAAGATCAAATAACCAAAAGACAGCCAAAAATCATCACACAGGTAAACAAGGATACAGAACACCGCTCAGAAATGATCACCGTAGCAAATCACAATTTCACAATTTTCTAGGTTCCGGGTATGGTTTATATACACTGATAAATGAATCAGTTATCAAGCAAGGAATATCTGTGGTGGTTTGGAAAAGGCAGTACGGGAGCCGCCTCCGTAACAGAGTGTTTAAAATTGACACTCACACAGTGTTGGTATAAACAACAGTACTTTGTGAGGCACAAATATAACTACACAAGCAGTAAAACAGATTACTCTAAAAGCAGAAACATAAACACCTAAACACATTTTTTTTATTTTCCCTCCAGTGGTCTAAGTTGTAACTACCTAAATGTGACAACACAACCCCTTTGTTCTCACTACCTGGCTATTTGCAAAGAAGTATTCAGGCAGCTTTTAACAAATGTTATTTTGGGTCTCTGAGAAAGTGAATGAGACACTGCATCTGGTCCTAAGCTACGGGAACACCCTCTGTGTGACTGGTGTCTGAATCTCTTGTCTAATCACGTCAATCTAATTGGCCCACGGCAGTGCTTGATACCATCAGATGCACCTGCAAGTATATTAGAGTACCTGTAAAGCATGTCAACTTCTTTGTCTGGAGGAGACATAAATAAACAGGCACCTGTAAGGGTGCCAGAGGGGAACTGACCCTTCCAGCTAAGCCTGATTTCTCCCAAGGTTTTTTTCTCCATCTATACATCACTGGAGTTTTGGTTCCTTGCCACTGTCGCACTGTTGGCTTGCTTACTGGGAGACTGCTGACAAATACTTAGCTTAATTTAGGCATGGCAACAAGACACAGTATCTTGTTCCCTTTCTCAGGGAATCTGAGAGATGTTTCATTTCTTGGAAACTCAACACTGTTTCTGGTTTGACACTAAACAATACAAACTGTGCCATGCCAAGGGGAGTGTCTGCCACATGGTCTGTGCATAACAGCACAACACACTACTTGTGGCCACTGCCCAAACACAAGGACCTGATAAAAAAATCTTACACTAGGTACACACAGGGAGTCTCCGGAGCTAGACTCTACTAAGCTCTAGGGAGAGGGGAGAACCTTCTATAGTGAAATATTGTAAAAATGCTATTTAGCACACACCCACATTATCACCTTAATACAGATGCCTTTTAATTTTTTTATAATATAGGCTATACACAAGGAAGTGTTTAACATGGGATTCAAACACAGGTCTTCGAGGCTAATGTCACACACACCATCCAAGTACGCCACTGGGCCAGAATTTGAGGGGAACTAGAGAATGATTGGCCACAACCACCCGGAACTCTTTTCCCTTCCTGAGGGCCTTAAGGGGAGCAGAGGACCCTCAGTAGTGAGGATACTACTCTATTCATACCCCAGAGGACCAGCATTACAAGGGGTGCTATTTAGAACTAGCTGCCATTACTCAAAACTTGTCCTAGGGCCAGAAATCCAACAGGAGCTAGTGGACAGCTAGTTACAACCATTTAAAACTACTGTCCCTTAATGTTGTTGTAGGGGAGTGGGGATCCTCTATGGTGAGGAAACCACTGTATGCTTGACCCAGAGGGCCCATAGCCCAAGGGGAGCTAGCAAAAGAACTGGGTGCAACTGCTCACCTCAGGAAGGTGAAGAGGGAGGACCCTCTAGAGTGAGGGTGCTACTCCAACACAACCCAGAAGACAGCAATCAAACAGGAGCCACCTGATTGTTAGCTGTTACCATTCATCACGCCTTCCCCTTTGTTAGCTAGAAGGTGGAAAGGCTTAGGACCCTGTATCATCTCCCCACTACAGAGGGAGAGTGCAGCCATATAAAGAAACACCATATATATTGCCAAGATGGCAAAAACCCTCACAAAACACCCAAGGGGTTGTTAGAGAGGTGATTCAAACCCAGGGGAATTCTAGGCGCTTTTCCAGTCAGGATAGCTTCAGTGGAAAAAGGGCTTATATTGGACTCTTAACTCGACCTCTAGGACCTCCCTTCCAAGAGGAGCCAATAAATGCTGACTCAAACCACTTGAAACTGTGGTCCCAGACTGAAACCTAAACTCCAAATATACAACAAGAACATACTGCCAATCAAACTTGAGGTGTGTAAAGGGATCAGAAAAATGGTATCTAAATGGGATCTCAACTGCAATAATACAAGGATAGCTGTAAAACAGACACCAAAGCAATAATCGAAAGGATTTTAAACCAAAAACATGTTTTTTTCCCTGATCTATGTAGACCTGAGACAACCTGTACTAGAAATCTCCCCTTCAACTACTACAGCTACAACTCCTCAGCACAGCTATTCTCTATACAAGACAGGGAAATTATGAGGGGCTGAGACAGGGTTACTTCTTCACTCCAATGCAAGCCTCAGTCTGCCCTTTCTTGGCATCTTGTCTTATTTCCAGCATCCCATAAGAATCATGGGCAGCGGTGCTCTGCTTCTGGCCCCACCTTCAGTCCACAGATAAAAGGCAGGCCAAAGCATCAGATGAGAACTTGGACCACAGCGGGATGTATTATCAAAGACTGTACAGATGTGCAAAACAGTTTGAGGGTGAGACGAGCAAATCAAGAAAAAATCTTCTTTCCTTCTCCGTTTAGCCAAGCTCATCAACAGATGTCTCTCTGCAGCTACAATAACCACCATGCAGCGTGTTATAGAAGTGGTCGTGCATTTGAGCCAAATCTGTCGAGCAGCATAGCTCAGCAGCTGCGTCAAGGGAAAGACCCTGCCCCGATCCAAGTAAATGAGCAGGTCAACATGGTATATTAGTGTGAAGTCTTGTTTTGCTAGAGTGGACATTTCTAAACTGGATTCTGGTTGCTGTTTGCTGAATGCCCTGATCTTTGGACTGTTTCTTCATTTATTAATTGTTTGCTGCCTGCCCTGCCCCCTTACCTGTTTAATCTTAGTATTTGCTTCCTGTTTTGATATTGTTGCAATATAGCAAACCCTCCTTCATTGGTGTTGCTATATCAACAAGATTATGTTTATGATGTTTAGATTATCAACAAGATTATGTTTATTATATGATGTCCCAAACATCAATATATACTATGCTAATGGTGGCTGTATAATTGTAAGACTGATAAGACTAGACAGAGTGGTAATTTGCTCTAATTCTGCAGCAATCTAGTAGAGCTATGCAGTCTTGGCCACTTGAGAGTGCCTCCATGCAGCAAGATATGTGCAAGGCTGTCCAGGCCTTAAAATACGAAAGCTTAGAGCCCTTAACGTGCAATAAATCCACACTGTAATAGTGTTTTGGAATGATATTAGTGGGTATCCCATTATTCATCATATTCAGAAACTTGTGTGCCCCAAAATGGCAATATGTCACAGAATTAGTATAATGGAAAAATATAAGCAATAATGTGAGAATAATTAAAAAATAAAAAGGTTAGTTGTTTCAGTACATTGCCATGTTCTATAATTGAGAGTAGCTTCTAAAAATAAATAAAAAAGAACCGCTTTCACAACCATTTTTGCACTTTCCTAGCACTTTGGACAAATACAGGAAATATGTGGTCAAGTGCAAAGACTATGGATATTTGGACAGGCCCTTTATTAATAAAAACCTTTATTATGGAATATTATGGATTAGAAGTAGGTTTCTATTGGTTTCCTAGACATAAAAGGATTTAAGATAATGAAGAGGCTGGTATGATGGCAAAAATGTTTTAAGAAGGAAAAAAATAAATATTAAGGTTTGTGGCATACTTTATGTAATTCAAATGTTAATGGTAAAGTATCTGTAAAAAAAATCTCAGTGGTTACTAAAATATCAATATTAGAAGGTATTAGTAGCAGAAACAGTAAAGGGGAGATAATTATGCTGGCCAAGTATGGTGGCCTATACTTGGAATCTGTTATTAAACACACATTGGAGAAGTGGGCAGCACTGTGGCAGCCGGGTAGCAATTAGGGGTAAGGTGTCTTGCTCAAGGGCACCTCAGTTCCTGTTCCAATTCCTATCAGAATTGGGAATCAAACCAGCAACATTCTTGTTACAAGTACATATTTCTAACCAGTAGGCCACAATTGCCCATGTGAATAAATATGAATGTAACATGAACCAAAGCTAATGGAAATGCCCATAAAATTAATGAATACCATTGCCACTATAGAAAAAGTTTTTGCATAAATGTGTAAGTTTTTTTCTCATGAGATCAGGCTGATTTATGTAATGATGTGAGCTGCTAGCACTACACATGATATTTCAGGAAATTTAAGTGTGCTTACCCCACAATATTTTTCGTTGTTAAATATCTGAGGAGGTAAAGGGTTCCCTGTGGTTGGCCAGGAATCCTCTGGAACATTTTCCCGCATCCATTTTCTGTTCTCCTCATTAGCTGCAATGTCACATTCCTCAAACTCAATCTTATTGGCCGCCAGAAATCCCATGACATCATTTTGCTGTTTTTTGATCTGAGGGCAAAAATTAAATTTAATTAGCCACCATAAAATCTAAATATTCTATTCTTATTTTTATGAAACATTGCAGTGATTAGTATAAATAATTTATTCATGCCAAGTCATTTTTTTAATTCATGTGCTTTTGTAATCATAAAAATTAACCTTCCCTTCCCCACAAAATGAAATCTCTTTTCTTGATCATGTGTGTCTCAGTGCAAGGATGGGGCTATATTGACTGTCCAATTCCCAGGCATTGTCTACCCCTCCAACATCCAACAATCCAATCAGTTGCTGAAGGTCAAAATCAAAATATGGTTTTATATGGTATACGGCAAGGTGGTTATGAATGGTTTTATACAGTATCTGTCAATTATCCAGTTAAATTACTAAATGTGTTATGGTCTCAAAACAAGTGTATATCTAATTTGTTAAAACCAACCTGTGTATGTGTTTTGTCTGAGATTTGACTGAAACTCTAGAGTACAGACGCATCTGCGTTGTATTTCATTCATAAAGTCACTTAAGAATTGGTCAGAATAACTGAGAGAAATTAAAGATTCTAAAATAGATTATTCATGTGTTGTTTCATATGGATTGTTCATATGTAACAATGTTGCCATGGCAAGGCAATTAATTTATGGCAAAATGACAGAAGGTGTCTCATATCTTCTGGGTTCACTGATTTACATCAGACTTGGAATATATTGTGGGTTGATCACAATGATGTGGCTATTGTGAGTCACAGTCATAACACCACCAACTGGCAGCAGGAAGTGTGCACCTTCATCAGAATAAGTTACTTGGAAAACAAATGAGGATTATTTTAAAGTCTGTTCTGAGTTAAGTGCATGTGACAACTATGCATTGTTTTTTGCAAAGCATTAGGTGGTGATGGCGCTGTAGTGCTTAGGCCCACCATCGCTGCTTGCAAATATATTAATTAGATTAACTATTGTTTTCCTTAGGATTATTTAGGGCCCAAGAACTGAAGTTTTGTATTGTATTGTTTTTCTTAGAGATTTTTTTTCAAGGTTATTGGGACCTGTGGTCCCCTTAACATGCTCAAAAAGTGTTGGCAAACACCTTAGAGTCTTGCAAAGGGGGGCTCGGTAGGTATAGTGGTTGTCCACTAGGAGTAGGTTAAAGCTTAGAGATGTTGGTTGGGGTGTCTCTGGAGCTCCCCTTTTGACTAAAGTGATGGGCTTAAGTGTAACAGCCGCCGATGTTCAGCTGAGAGTGGCCCAGCAGATTCAGCTTTCCAATCAGGCGCTGAGGAATGATTGTGTTGAATGCTGAATTGAAGTCTATGAACAGCATTAGAACATATGTGTCTTTATTGTCCAGGTGGGTGAGGGCCAGATGGAGGGTGGTAGTGATGGCGTCATCTGTTGAGCGGTTGGGGCGGTAAGCAAACTGCAGGGGGTCTAGTGAGGGGGGCAGCGGGGTCTTAATGTGCCTCATGATGAGCCTCTCGAGCACTTCATGATGATGGGAGTAAGTGCAATGGAATGGTTGTCGTTGAGGCAGGACACTGGAGACTTCTTTGGCACAGGGACAATGGTGGTAGCCTTGAAGCATGTTGGATCAACAGTGCTGCTCAGAGAGGTGTTGAAGATATCCGTAAAAACATCTGCCAGCTGGTCTGCACATCCTCTGAGCACCTTGGCAGGAATATTGTCTGGTCTGGCAGCCTTCTGCGTGTTGACTCTATGTAGAGTCTTCCTCACGTCGGCCGTGGTTAGACACAGCACCTGGTCATTAGGAGGGGTGGTCTTCCTCGCAGCCATGCTATTCTGTGCCTCAAACTGAGCGTATAAGTCGTACAGTGCATCTGAGATGGAGGCATCACTGTCACAGGCAGGTGGTGTTGTCTTGTAGCTGGTGATAGCCCGGATGCGCTGCCACATGTGCTGCATGTCACTACTGACCTTACAGTGTCTGTGGATTCTCTGCGCGTGTGTGCGCTTTGCCTCTCTGATGGCCCGGGACAGTTTGGCCTTCGCTGTTTTTAGGGCTACCTTGTCACCTGCTCTGAGGGCGGAGTCTCAGGTTCTCAGTAGTGCACGCACCTCTGCAGTCATCCACAGCTTCTGGTTGGAGAATGTGGTGATGGTCTTGGGGATGGTGACCTCATCAATGCACTTGCTGATGTAGCATGTGGTCGTGAGGCCACATGAGGGTCAGCAGCCATCTGGATTGTAACAGCCCCAGATATGACTTGGATGGGGAGTGGGAAACCCAGCCACCCACCAGGGGGCCAAGGGTCCCAATAAACCATGCCATCCCCAAAGATCTTATCAGCTCCTTAACCCTGTTGCTAATCGTAAAATTGGTAATAGGTCAGAAAGCTGTGTTTTCCTAATGCTCTTTTGGATCACTAAGTGGTGCTAGGGTAGACTCATTGTCTCCCTCGCCCCTTTTGCTGATCATAAATGGGTGATGGGTTAGACAGCCCCCCCAGCTTCAAAAGCATTCCATCAGGGGAACCAGAGATTTTGGGCTAGGAAACATTTGCAGGAGAGCCAGATGTTTAACTAAGCCCTCAGTGAAAACCCCTCGTATCCAAGTCATATCACTAAATAAGATGTTTTATATATCAGACCAATATATCAGACCAAGATGGCGGCGCGTGCACATCGCGAGGCTTAGTGTCTCTCCAGTTTCTGCAATTTTGCAGTATTTCTTTTGCTCATTTCGGGTCTGTTCATGCGGAACAGTTGTGCCTTTACATCGTACACCCGACAGGAGCTTTTGGATATTGGTTCGCACATTTCCGACAGTTTTATTAACAATCTTCATCTCATCCCTGAGATCGCCAGAACACCCGAAGCGGCGCACTACTCCTGGCCGGGCGGAAGTGCTCGAAGGCGGCGGCGCGATCGTAAACAAAGGCGGGGGAAGCGCGGAGGGCTAAGAGCTAAGCTAACGCTAACACCGCACCGGGTCTCTCTACCCAGCATTTTTCTCGCCAATGTACGATCACTGGTCAACAAAATGGACGAAATCCGACTCCGCATCAACCACAGCAAAAGACTTTTAAACTGTAA
>JAZGTK010005408.1:0-22515 GCA_036877625.1 Ambastaia sidthimunki
TCTTTATATTTGGGCACAGGAGGAGCATTTTCCCCCAGGCCATCTCCCTTATGGTCATCTCCCCTCACTGTTTAGAATTACTCCCACTATGAATATAATACTGTCATGTCCAGTGTAAATTCATTGCCACTCATTTTCTGTACATATCAACACATCTCATTACCCCTCATGTAGGTAAACATAGCATCTGATATACATATTCACAGATTATATTCCTTCTGTACAATAGTCAGTTTATATTTTTGTTTGTTTTAATTTCCTATATTTGGATGTCTGAACTGGTAGCTTCATTCACTGTTGTACCTCCCACCTACCATTTCATTTGCATTTGTTTCCTTGAGTGTATGAGGAACTGTTGTTTGATAGAACAGCTTATTTGACTGGAAAATATGTTATAAACAAAACATTGGTTGTAGTGATGTGATGCTTATCAGTGTAACACTGTAGTAAGAAAAATAGTCCTCTGGTCTTTGGGCAATAATGTTTACTTCAATTTTCATCCTTTTGTATTTTGATCATGCTATAATTATAGGGCAAATCCTTAAAGGTCTTTTCCCTTTACTGTGAGCTATATTTCTGCACATAAAAATATAATGCTTTTGACATATTGAATTAAAATAATTGCATAAAGCCTATCCTCATTGTAATGAACCAACCATGTTAAAACAATACAACAATACAATTTAATACCGAAATAGAGGAGAGAAAAAATACATTTACAGGAAGATATGTTTGTAGTGTTTTCTCACTCCTCAGAAGTTTGCAGTCTTTATCAGCAGAATGTGAGATGGTAGCTATGCCACAAACTCTTGCAAACTGATAACAAGAAAAGCATTTTAAAAAGTGTTCTGTTAGAAACTGGTATAAATAACTATTCCAATAACTGAAACATCTGATATGCCAGGCAGAGTATTGTAATAACATAGGTGTTACAAAGCAAAGCACAAGACAATTTTTTTGCCATAATATTTTGTCTTGGTTACATAATACATTTTACACACGGTAAAAATGTATACCTATAAAAATAAATAAAAATGAATGGGTGTCAAGATAAAGGTCAGCATCACCAAATTCCACATGACCCCCTATGTACAATTTTTCATCAGTAAAGTGCATGATACAGTTCTCACAAACTTTGAGCCTAATGGGTAAAACTTATCACTGTGGTAATCAAGATCATATCTATATATTTTCCATGTAGAATGTGTGAAGTCTGCGGCATGTGTTTTTTTATGTGTGTGAGTCAGTTAAAGAGAGAAAGAGAGAGAGAGAGAGAGAGAGAGAGAGAGAGAGAGAACAGGAAATAGTCTTTATGAGATTCTTAAAAAGTCCATGAGAGAGTCTGACTACAGGACCGTTCTCCAGTGCAACCAAAATGCCCAACTACACAGTGACTGTTGCCACAGGCACTCAGTGGTTTGCTGGGACAGATGATTACATCTATCTGACTCTGGTGGGATCTGAGGGATGCAGTGAAAGAACTCTCCTCGATAAGCCCCTCTATAATGACTTTGAGAGGGGAGCGGTAAGATACTGATAATGTTTACTCATGAATTATACATTATAGCCATATATAATCTATTGTATGGCATTTTTAGTTTATTTTGCAATATAATATTATCTGAATTATGTTGACTATATTGGACAAACAATGTTAAAAAAATTACTTTAATTGCATGATTGCATGAGTATGGTAGAAATATTATGTAAAAATATTTTTTTCTCCTTTACTTTTTAAAGTCTTTCAGTGTTTTTTTTATATAAGTTTGATCCAAAGAATGTGTTGATCACAAGTGTACTGAGTTAGTCTTTTGGGTGCCTTGTGATTCTTCAGAAATAGGATAAAACAGCTTTAAAAACAATAATAAAAATAGAAAAATAAAAAATGAAAGTTTATGTTTAAAAGGAATTATTTTTGGATTAGTTTTTCATAATTTGTTTACTTTCCAGAAGAACCCAGCACTTGCACTTTTTCACAAAGTGTATCTTAATTTCTTGCCTATCACTCGTGTCAGTTTTTCCTTGTGTTAGTATTTTTCCATATGGAAAAATAATGTGAATTGTTTTAAATAATTATTATAAATATTGACATGTATTCTGAAGAATCAGTCAAAAATTACACTAAAATCTCTTCATAACAACACAGCCAGATCCTTATTGGCACAGGTAAAATACAATACAGTATGCACTATATGTAAGCCTTAAAACATGCTTTAAACTTCATTACAAATCCGTTTATTCATTTAAATCAAACTACAATCTTCACATGCCACTCAAGTTTGTATCTTTGTAATCTTTGTAAAATGTGTCTACCCACAAAGTCTGTAGCAAAGAGATAAATAAGATCAATGGTGACTGAGACACAACTCATGGTATTCTTTAAGGTGGACTCATATGACATTAGTGTGGGAGAGAATCTGGGTGAAATTGAGCTGATTAAAATTGAAAAGAAGAAATATTGGATGCATGATGACTGGTACTGCAAATACATCACAGTCAAGACGCCCTTTGGAGATTACATTGAGTTTCCATGCTACCGCTGGTTAGTGGATGACAAGGAGGTGATCCTCCGAGATGGCAGGGGTAGGTTCTAATGTCGGATATCTGCTTGTAATAGAGTCTGAAACGTTCCCATAACATACTAAGGTTTCAACGCCTGCTGTCCTCTAGCTCGATTGCCACAGCATGATAAGACCTGGGCAGTGAAGCAGCACAGACGCAAAGAGTTGGAACAGAGACAGAAAACATACAGGTTTGTAGCTGTTTGTAGGAAGAAGTTAATCATTGCTGTCTTAGTCTTCAGGAAAAGTGGTTTGCACATTACAAATGCACATTCCATAGTGTAGATTTCATCATTCAGTATTACAGAGTAACAGATATACTGATCTGGTTAGTTACTCTTAGGATTCTAGTTACACTAATTGCAGGGACAACGACCTGCATTTGATTATTCTTAAAGGGACAGTTACCTATAAATAAATGCTATATAATATTAACTTTAAGTGACTTTTTGTGGACCTACACTTCTAGTTCATTTAAGTATTCTTAAGCAGTCCTAAGAACTTTTTATTTTACATTTATTCATTTGGCAGACGCTTTTATCCAAAGCGACTTACAGTGAATTCAAGGTATACATTTTTATCAGTACTTGTGTTCCCTGGGAGCGAACCCACAATCTTTGCGCTGCTAACGCAATGCTCTACCAGTTGAGCTACAGGAACACCTTTAAGAACTTCTTAAGTTCAAAATATATTTTGAGGTATACTTTATGTAGTTAGTAGTAGTATACTTAACTACTTCAATACTACCTGGGGCTAAAATTGAACCACTTTAGTTTATTATAGTATTTCAAGTATACTTTAAGTAAACTTTGAGTACACACTATAATAATAGCAAACTTGAATAAACATCTTTTAAGTAAAGTACTACAGACTGATGTTTAAACATGGTGCTGTGCTTGATATTGAAGGTGGAAGGAATGGCACCCTGGTTTCCCCATGAGCATCGATGCCAAAACCCACAGTGAGCTTCCACGAGACATTCAGTTTGACAGTGAGAAAGGAATAGACTTTGTCCTCAACTACAGCAAAGCGTAAGATCCATTTTGTTTGACGGCTTTGAATTCATCTCATTGTTAAATACTGTTATCTTCAGAATCAAAAAGTGTTTTTGTGTTTATGCATATTTGCATCTATCTTTTCGGAATACAGCACACCATTTTTGTGGTATTAGAAACGTAAACACAGGAATTAATCAACTGCGTCATTCTGTGAAAAGTCTGTGTGAGTGTTAAACATGGGAAATTGCCAGTAGATTGCAGCATTGATATAAATAGTATCGACAAGTGTCTTTCTTACAAGTGTGCACTTCGTTCTTTCTTATTGTGTTCATTCTTACACAATACAGACACCTTTACAGTCAGATTAACAGAGCTGAGTTTTGAAATGTTTCATAAGTTAAACCCGGGGGGAACTTGTCTGTGCTTGTCATTCACTGCCAAGTTAAAAGCTATTGGTGAAATTGAAACTGTCCAATCACTAAAGCTTCACTGATTATTTACTTTTATATAACAAATTAAAACAATATGAACTTTGAACTAAATTAACATAAAATGGTCTGTCTATATGTTTTAAATATAGTGCAATATAATATATATATATAATTTATATATTTGGGTGTGTTCTATTCCACAGGATAGAGAACCTCTATGTAAATCAGTTCATGCACATGTTCCAGTCCTCATGGACAGATTTTGGAGATTTTGAGCGAATATTCGTGAGAATTAAGAACACCATATCAGGTTTGGAATTACATTTTGAAAATATTGTCAGCATATTTAAACCTTTTATTATGATCATAATTTCTCTGTAGATATAGCCATGAATAGCACATGACATTACATTTTACCTTCATTAGAAACACATGCCACAGTTTGTAGTAGTTATTACATAAATCTACAGCCAACATGTCTTGAACATATTCTTTGAAATGTTGCACAGAGTATGTGATGGAGCATTGGAAGGAGGACTTCATGTTTGGGTATCAGTTTCTGAATGGCTGCAATCCTGTGGTAATCAGGAAATGCACAAAGATACCAGATAAGTTTCCAGTCACACATGAGATTGTGAAGGACAGCCTGGAGAGAGGTCTCACTCTGGAGGAAGAGCTCAAGGTATACAACATATGCATCCAACTGCAGGCCCTCTCATTTTATTTAATAAAATTGAACCGATTTAATGTGATTCACTCTTGTTTTGTTTGTGATCCCACAAATATTTAAAGCTGCAATTCATCATTTTTAACTAGTTAAAAACAAAAAAAATTACTGAGCAAGTACAAAACACATCAGTGTTCAAAACTGATTCAGAACTTCTTTTTATTCTTGATTTTTTTTTATGTTATTCTTTTAACAGTCTCACAGATTTTTGTTTCCTTCTAGACTCAATGTTCATATAAATCAAATGTGTCTCTATTTACAGGAAGGAAACATCTTTATTGCTGATTATGAGATATTAGATGGTGTGACTGCCAATTCTACGGACCCCTGCACCATTCAGTATCTGGCTGCACCCATCTGCCTGTTGTACAAGAACAGTCAGAACAAAATCATGCCAATTGCAATTCAGGTATCAGTTAGGAAATAAGCATTGTATGTGCAGGAAACATTAAAATGTAACACACAAAACAGGCTGTAATTAAGTGGTTTCTGTTTATACGATAACTTGTAATACATAATTATGGTGAATTTAAAAATGATTTTTATTTCTTTGATTATAGCTGGGTCAAACTCCAGGGGAGGATAACCCTATCTTCCTCCCAATTGATGATCAGTATGACTGGTTGCTGGCCAAGATCTGGGTGCGATCTTCAGACTTCCACGTACACCAAACAGTCACGCATCTTCTGAGGACACATCTGATATCCGAGGTCTTTGGTATAGCCATGTTTAGACAACTACCAGCAGTTCACCCTGTTTTTAAGGTATTGTTCTCTCTATGTTTAAGATAATATCCACAATATTCACTGTGTAAACTTCTAAGCATCATTTGATCTTGTAGTTATTGTTACCTCACATCCGTTTCACCATTGCCATTAACACCAAAGCTCGTGAGCAGCTCATTTGTGAGTGTGGACTCTTTGACAAGGTAAGATTATCTCTTATTTTCTATAGATAGACTCCATTGCTGCTTATACTTTGAAACCATTGCAAGCATTACAGCATTGTGTATTGCATGTGTGTGGGGTATCTGTGTACCACAGGCTAATGGCACAGGTGGAGGTGGCCACGTAGAACTTGTCCAAAGGTCCATGAAGACTTTCACCTACAAGTCCCTGTGTTTCCCAGAGATCATCAAAGCACGAGGCATGGACAGCAAGGAGGAACTGCCCTACTACTTCTACAGAGATGATGGCTACAGAGTCTGGGAGGCTGTAATAAAGTGTGTCACATAAAGTGGGATGTCACATGCAGTGGGATACAATGAAACATTTGTTGACTAAAAATACATATTTTTAAATAAAATAAACTGAAAATTGAAAACTAAAATGTGTTAAAAGTACATTTCTAAAATGTACAATTTTTATTTGCTTTTTTAGAATTTATCAATTTAGATAGGAATGCAAAACAACGAAAACAAAACCACATTCGACCTTTGATATTTGCCATTGTGGCTGATAAATTAAATTAACAATAAGAATTTAAAAATAAACACAGGTTGTAAAGACCCCAATGATAAATAGAAATTCTACTTTCTTTATTCTTTAATAACTTGTTGAATTAATTTCTTCACAGTTTTGCTACAGATGTAGTGAACATCTACTATGACAGTGATGAGACAGTTCAGGCAGATGAGGAGATCCAGGCATTTGTTAAAGATGTTTGCAGCTTTGGAATGCAGGATTTTGACTTTTGTGGTCAGTATAAGCCAAACAAGCAAACAGACAAAAAAGATCAGAACTTTGCTGGCTAGCTATTAAATTCAAGGCATAATATACCTTGCATTACTTATAAAGCACTATTAAGCACTATTATTAGTTAATGTGAATTTTAAATTAGTAAAAAATGTTTAAAATCGACAGGTGTATCTGTTAACATTAACTAATGCACAATCAACTAACATGAATGAACAATTATATTTGTATTAACTTACATGAACAAAGATACATAAATGGTATAAAAATATATTTTACATTGTTGGTTCATGTCAGCTGATACATAAACTAATTTTAACAAATGGAATCTTAGTGTAATTTGTTACCAAAATCACACGCTCGACTTTGAAACAAACAAGTTTTAAAATGACATGCTTTGAAATTAATTTCAAAATAAGTAGACAAAATACTCATTATCTTTGTGATCTGTCAGGAACATGCACACCAGCACGTCTTTCTGACCTCTGAATAACATGGTTACTGTTTGCAGAGTTTCCCAAGGTATTGCAAACCAAAGAGCAGCTGGTGGAGTATCTAACTGTCGTCATCTTCACTGCTTCTGCTCAACATGCCGCTGTAAACTTTGGTCAGGTGAGCTTGTACACGTTTATAAGTTAGATTTCAATCTGATTAGAGAAAGTACAATATGTTCCAACATTTTTCTATTAAATGTATCATTAGAACTCCTATAATTAAATCCATGTGTTTTACTCCAGTATGACTGGTGTTCATGGATTCCAAATTCCCCCCCGACCATGCGGAAGCCCCCTCCCACAAAAAAGGGGGAGGTGGATCTGAATTACATTGTGGAGAGTCTGCCTGATCGAGGACGCTCCTGTTGGCATCTTGGAGCCGTGTGGGCCCTCAGTCAGTTTCAAGAAAATGAGGTCTGATGTATCATCATTATAGAATGATTCATTAAAATTATTCCATCTGATGCATTCATGCTGTTTTAAAGAAACAGTGCATATCAAGAAGTCAGAGTGCTGAATACAAAAATGCTTGGTTGTGGTATGTAAACAATGAGAGATAAAGTGATAATAATGCTAAAAAATTTTGCAGTTATTTTTAGGCACATATTCTGATGAGCATTTTACTGAGAAAGCCATGAAGGATGCCTTTGCGAAATTTCGCAAGAACCTTGCAGAAGTGACCAATGTCATCAAGAACCGGAATGAAGGCAAGAAGCTGCCGTACTACTACCTGTCTCCAGACCGAATCCCTAACAGTGTGGCTGTCTGATTCATCAGTAATGTGAAGAGCCTTTAACAGAACGCTTTATCAGAGTGTTATTAATGAGTATGAATGTAAAAAAAGCATTTCTATACATTAAGCTTAATTGTTTTCAACATACAGAAATCTCGAAATATCAAACTTTTTAAATCTCTCTTAATTTTTATTCTCTTCCTACACTTCTCTGGCTACATTCTGGTTTTTAATCCCTAATTTCCATGATCCAATCAAATGAGTCCTGCTCTAAATTATTTCTTATTAAATGTACTGTGGAATAAATCTGAATAACAAGTGGTGAAAATGACTTGTGTAATGCTAAACGAAAATAAAGTAAGTTGTGACAAAATTTTCTGTTGACTTAAGAGGGAAGTAGGATTAATTTCATAATTTTTTATAATTTACTTTTATTGTGTAAAACATACAGAAATGTACAGTTACAAATTTAAATTTTTCAAAGCCACAACTCCTTTTTTCTACTTTTAATTGTTTTATTCAAATGTCAGATAAACGCTGATGAATAAAGAAGTATTTGTATGACTGATTATTTCATCTGAAAATCAGGAATATTTATATTTTTAAATAACTAGCTGTAAGGAGACACTCTATTAGATAAAAGATTAGAATTAAATTAAGAAATTGTTACAAATAAAGCAAAAAAGCATTTAGGAACAAATATAGGCAGTTATTTCTCTTTACAGTTGTGTCATACTGCTACTTGTTATGAGCAAAAGCATAGTTTTTTCCTCAGGTCACTAGGATCCATGGTGGTTTCCTACTTCCTTTTGCTATTTATTTAGTTCAATTTGGTTAATGAATATAGATTAAAAAATTTGCAATGCAAATTTTGCAAAATCTTCATGCTTAATACAATATTGTATTGATTCAGACCTCTTCTTTTAGACTTGAGCATTTTATTTACCAAATATAAGATATACCAAGTTTAATGTTTAAGGAAGCATACCTTGAGCGATAAACAATATTCAGTATTTAGTATATTCAACAATATAAATAGTATTCACACATATTAAACAATCACTGTTTGGAAATGTATATTGTCAAGTCATTACTTTTCATTAAAGGTAGGCTACAAGAAAAAAAGTGCAATAAGCAAAACAAAAACTTAGAATGTTTTACTGCAAAATAAATAATTAATAAATAAAGCTTACAAATTATGTTATTGCAATAAAACAAAATTTCATGTTTTATTATCCTTTATTCAATTAAATATGCCTAGTTATTTCAATTTAAATACATTTTTCAAACATAACATTTTTTTCTTGAATATTTACACTTTTTTGTATTTACAATATTAAACCATTTACTACAAGACTTATAATTATATGCTTTGTTCAACTTCATCAATTTGATAAGGTTTTTCTTCATTTACGTTGGGTAGAAGAGACTGTCAGTAAACACTGATCTGCGACCAGCAGAATCACACATCCGTCAATGCACGACTGAAGGCCGAGCGGCTGGTCGAGAGCTGTTCTGAGATCAGAGAGTCTCGCTCGTCTGTGTCAGGTGACTAGAATCAGCTGATTCTCTGCAGACGGAACATGGCCGACATCAAAATACTGAACGAATGATGAGACGATGACAGACATACGCTGCCCTTGATTCCTCTCACTCCTGCTTCGTGGCCTTTTGAAGTGAAAATTAAACTACAGGATATTTTACCACAGTACATAAACAAGGTAAAACAATAAATGAAATGAGGGTGGATTCAGACTGCTTCTAGCACAGCAGCTAGCCCTGCAGGACGAGCAACATGCATATAAATGCTTCAATCAGTGCAAAACAAATATTACATGTACTTCAATATGAAAGGCGCTTGAGATTTGAGAAACTACGAGGTTATTGCCTCTACATATGTATATTGTTCTTTGGTACATAGTTCTAAGGATTTTAATTTTAAAAACCTCCCCAAAATGAGGGAGAAAATAAGTATTATTATTTAATATACTAAAGAATTAACTTTAATCTGCACTATATTTTTGTATTATATTTTTTGAGTCTGTAAGATGTAAAAGTTTTCTATAGTGTCTGTAAAATGTAAATTGCAAATGTCTGGAAGTAAACAAATAAGATGGGATCAGTGATCAACAGTCATCAGTTATGATGGGTTTATATTGATGATATATAGGAATATTAATACTCCTACAGTATGAGCTTTTAATTGTTTTCCCACTTTGGTAATATGTTCATATAAACCTACAACCTGCTTATCTGCAACAGATCAAAGCAACATGTCTAATTTTGTGGAGAATGGCCCCAGTAATCATAATGGGGAGGCTGAGCAGGTGTGGGAAAGACCCTGGACACTGGAAGAGATGCAGGAATCCAGCACAAATTGGTCCCTGGCAGCAGATTCTGGGGTATGAGATCTTTAAAGTTGAATGCATTCAAATAGCAGCTACATAAGTTGCTTATATGTTTCCTGTAGGTTTTCTGGCAACCACATCTGCCAGTTTTTACCGTAAACACAACAGATTTTCTTTTGGGTTGGTTTATACAAATGAATTGGAGCCAAAATTTGTTTCCTGTGGTAACTAAAAGCCCCTTTTCATTATCTCTGCAGTTACTGCTTTTCCTGCAAGACTTCTCGCAAAATATGTTGTCCAAGACCCATGAGATTGAAAAACAGTTGGACGGACTTATTGGAGACACTAAAGCCACAGACAGCTGCCTATACACAGTGTTCAACGACTTTCTCATGCTCTCCAACACACAGTTCATTGAAAATGTTAGCTTTTCGTTTTACCTTATCAGCAAAATATTAACATTAGATTCACTTTGTATGTGGACGTAGAATGCTTCTTGGATTTTTGTATTTATTTGATAATTTTATATTAATATTCTTTGTATAATTTTAAATTAATATATTTAATTTTATTATGGCCACAAACGTGTGGCTTCTTTTCTAAAATATCACTCATTTATTTTTAGGTTCTAAGATTGAATCTTTAACTGGAACAATGCAATAATTTGTGGGGGAGCTAAAATGATGCTTTCTTTAACAGTTAAAGATATTATACATTATACATTTTCCATGCATAAGCTATTGTCATAAACATTCTTTTTTTGAGATCTGACTCTCAAGTCATTAGTAAGCATTTACACCTTCTTTATGAAAGCTTGTAAGGTCTTCTGAGTATAAAAGATAATCTGTGTTGTAATATCTAATGCTTTCATTTAGAGGGTTTATGATGAAGAGGTTGAAGAACCGGCCCCAAAACCTGAAACCACAGAGAAACAGCCTGAGCAGGTATTGTACTTCTCTTGGTATGTTTTTTTCTGCTGTGGCCATTGCTTTATATTCATGTACAGTAATGCCCATTTATTATATAAAAACTATCTGGTAATGTTGTTATGCCTTTCACACACATAAAGGAGAAGACCAGAGAGCAGAAGGAAGCTGAACTTATTCCTAAAGTCCAGGAGGCTGTGAACCACGGCCTGAAGGTCCTGGAATCCGCTTTTGAACAGCTGGACATTAAAGCAGGAAACTCTGAGTCTGAAGATGAGGAGGCACTGGAGAAGGTGGAACCCATTTTGGAAGCAAAGGTAACGTGTGACTCTAGAACCCATATTAGATCATTATTACAGTACATGTAAGTTAATGTCTCACTGTATTTCTATGGGCAGGACGTCTATGTGGACAGACCTTTACCCTACCTGATTGGGTCTCAAGCCTTTATGGATCAGGATGATGTTGGACTGGGAGATCTTTCCAGTGATGGTGACCCATCACATCAGTCTTTTTCTATTCACAATCTTCAGAGTTTTATTTTTATTACAAATTCCTTGGTGTTGTATGTTGCTTTTAATTTGCATTTGTTGTGTTTGTAGAGATGTCTATTGATAGTGAAAGAGACAGTGTTATTGAGAGTGAGGATGGGGAAGCTGGTGAGGTGAGCGATGATGAGATATACACACACATATACCGTTTTATATACTGTCACTATCATCATTAATAGAATTTATATCTTTATGAAGAATATATTTAACATTTTTAAATTAGTTTTACAGTACAATATGCAATAATTCATGTTTTGGATTTTAATTCAAAAGCAGTCAGATGAAGACTTTGACCAAGATGATGAAGTCCATGGGCACTATAAGAAAGTAAGACTTTAAAAATCAACCGAATCATATACAAGTTTCAGTATTTAAAGATAATGGCACAACGTAAAATATGTGATGTATTATGGTATAGTATAAAGAATATGATATTTTAATTGAGATTTAATTTTAGCTCTATTAATTTGATTGAATAAAGAGGTTGCCAAGTGAAAATAGAAAGTATTACAAAAATGTCTATTATTTTTGCTACATGCTTAACTTTATATCCAGAGCCCCAATGTGTAGATACAATATGCTATAATTCTGTTCAAACATTCTGCTCTTCCAATAGAAAGCATCTGTTGGCAGTTACGACGATGCTGATGAAGAAGATGATGAAGATTCAGACATATTTGGAGGGTCTGATAAGGATGAAGATGAGCTCAGAAAGGTTAATAGTGTACCTTAACAACAACATGTAACATTAGAATTGTGACCGCTTATAAGGTGTTATCTGACTCAAATTTCCGTTTCGTTTTCTGTCTCCATGTTTTTCAGGATGCTGGCATGTCATCATTTGCTGATGAACTAGCAGCCAGAATAAAAGGAGAGACTCCATACAAACCAGAAGCTGATCGCACATGTAAAGTCAAAGACCATCAAATAGCTTTCAGTGTTTTAGAACTTCACATTATTCCATCTTTACTTTGAGTTTGTTTTATTTATATGATTTTGTTTGGTTTTGTTTGGATTGTATGGTTTGTTTGCAAACACCTGTTTTTTTTTTATCTCTTAAGCCATGTCATCAGGTCCATTCATCTCCCAGAAGAAGAGTAAAATAAAGAAACAGACAAAACCTCAGGGTATGAGCGACTCTGTGATCACTTCAAACAGCACATTTCTTACATCACATAATGTTCATATGTTGCGCGCTGTATGTAAACAAACACACAGTTTACAGATGCAAAATGGCAGGATCCAGTATTGTTTAACTAAACTGTTTCTTTTTAGTATTTTTGTGTTTCTTTTTAGTTTCTGACATGAGTCATGGAACATGAGTTTTATGTTAAAAATTGCCAATCACAAAAGAATCTTGTACCTTTTGGTTTGTATATATTTATTACAGTTTTTTTAATTTTAGTGGGGGATGATCAAGATGAGATGTTCAAACCACCAAACATGGAAGATGAGGAATATTCTCCGTTTGGAGGGAAGGGTGGACTCTTCAGTGGAGGCAAAGGCTTGTTTGATGACGATGATGAGGTTGATTTGATAAATATTTATGTTAATCAGCAATCATACAGACTTCTGGTATAAGATCAGTGATAAGAGTTGTTTTATTATTTTCTCAGGGGGATCTGTTTTCTGAGGCACCCAAAAACAATCGAGCTGGGAAGGAGCAGATTATAACACAAACATCAGGTGTCATTTTTATTATTGCAGAGATGTATGGAATACTTAATTCTGATTGGTCATGGCATTCTGTGGTCAAATATTTCTGTGTAATGAACATTCATGTGTAGCGTTAGTGTTTATATCTCTCTATAGATGAGAGACAGGATAGCGAGTGGACATAAAATAACATTATTTACAGTCATCATACTTTTTTGTAGAACACAATAAAACGAAGAAAATCCCCACTGGTGCTGTCTCCATATTTCCTGGTAAGTGATAACTGTTGCATTTGCATACTTCTGTACTGTTTTAAATAAAAATGTGCTGCAGATTCCAGCAAATTAATTATTTTATGCCTGGCAGAAAACAACCTGGTTGGTTCACCGAATGACTCAGATTCTTTAGAGAGTAAAGACAATAAGAGTCGAGTGGAGCCCACAGTACAAGCAGCTCCAAAACGTGCCCCGGTTGGGGGTGGTCTCTTTAATGATGATGATGAAGAAGATGACTTCTTTAGTGGGAAGAATCTTCAGAAATCCAGCACTGGTAAACCTCTTGCTTTTTTCCAGATTTGATATTCGTAACATAGTCATTATTGGAAATGAAAAATAAATGTGTATCTTTGTGTTCAGGTGGACAAGAGAAGCAAATGCCAAAAAAAACAGTGGACCTGTTTAGAGATGGTGAGGAGGAGGATGATAATGGCGGCAATATGTTCAGTGGGAAATCTAGTGCAGTTCTTCCCCAGCAGCACAAAAGAGCTGAGGGAGAAGAGGAAACGCGGCCTCCTGAGAAGAAGGTCTGTTTGAGAAGATGATTGTTATCATCATTATGATTAATGATGTTACTGTTTATGTATTGATTGGGTTTGCTTGCAGCCACCTGCTGGAGCCATTTCCATGTTTGGACCTGGCACCAAAAATATCCTGGTGGAGGGTCTGAAGAAACACAAACCTTCAGTCAGTGAGGAGTCAACCAAATCCGAAGAGGTAAAAGACTCTCCCCCTGGTTGTCTAACTAATTTCCTGCTGTGTTAATGATGAATAATTGTTTTTGCATCTGTTTGTTTCAGAGTGTACCTCCATCTGAAGCAGTCAAGTCTTCACCGGTTCTGGAGGCCGTGGGGAAAGCACAGAGCAAGAGTCTATTCTCAGACGATGAAGATTCACAAGTACACAATATTCATCACTATACAGACAGATCCATTCTTGTTTTATTATGCTTTACAATTATCACTGTGATAAATTCACAATATTTTTGTTGGTTCTTATTTTGGTTGACTCATATTTGTCACTGTATTTGCTGTAATTTTAACATATTTGCTGTTTTTGTTTGCGTAGATACTTCCAAATGCAACTAAAAGTAAATCAAAGCCTACAACACAAGACAAACCCAGTAAAGCAACGCTCTCAATTTTTGATGATGAAGAGGAGGAGGTGAGGTTAACAATTCTGAATATAAAGAAATAGATTGTAGAGTAAATCAGATTTGTTTTTCTGATTCAGTGATGTTCACCAGTAACAGTCTATTTTTGCATCTTTTAGGACCTTTTCTCATCAGCACCAAAGCCCAAGTCAGTTCAGGTCAAAAAACAATCGCTACAACCCAAGAAACCTGTATCCAGTGTTCTCTTTAGCGATGATGAGGTATCTGTGTTTAAATTCAAAAATAAAATACACGATCATTTTAAAATACATGATTATGCCAGAAATAACAATATATTGTTGTTGTAATTCTTTAGCAATCATGCCACTTATATAACAGCATCAATTAAAACATGACGCAATATTGACTCTTTGTCTGTATCAGGATCAGTGGATGAGTTCTAAGCCCAGCAAGGAAAGCCCAGAAGTGAAGCCTGGTGGTATGAAGTCTAGCACTAGCGCCCCCTCCAGGCTACCCAGTGTCAAATCTCCTCAAAGAGATAGTCTGTTTGACCAGCATGACGATGATCTGTTTGCAGCCACAAAGGAATCAAGGTTTGTCTTGTGAATCTGTGATCAATAGAAAGACTAAATTGGTGAGAGAAGCCATACATTTTGCTATAAGGCAAAATTACCTATAAAGTTATTTTGTTTCTGCTCACAGTAATAAGTCATCTCAGAGAATATCTCTCCTGTTTGAGGATGAAGATGATAATGAGGACAAAGAACCGCTTTTTGGATTTAAACCACCTGCGAATAAAACTCCATCTGAACCTAAAGTGAGTCCTATATAATGTAATTCATCAATTTTCATTGATGTCAATGGATTGTCAATCTTTTCAGGTCTATGGACACTTTAATTTAAAAATGGTAGTATGCAGTACTTTGGTGGTCCTCCAGGAGTCTACATACCCCCATAATGAAAAATGAAAACACTTGGCAGAAAGAACAGCAGCTTGTAGTTGATTTTTCTATTTTTTATGTATATATGTATTCCAGGCTTCTGCTGCTCCCTCTCTGTTTGAACCTACAGAAGAAGAGATTGTGCCCAGCGTAGCAGCTGCCAAACCTGCAGAAGAGAAGAAGCCTGTGGAGGAGAAGCCTGTGGAATCCATTGCATCTTCTGATGACAGCTCTGAGATAAAGAAGAAGCCAGCAGGGGCAGTCAGTCTTTTTGGTGGAATAGACATTTTAGGAAACAAGCAAGATAAAAGCAAGGTGAGAGTTTTAAAAGTGTAAAGAAATTTAAAAGAAAATTAAGTCTTGTCCAAATTTTGTTCTCAGTGAAAAGAAAAAGGTTTTCCAGTTTTACACCCAATAAGTGCTTTAAAAGTAACAGAACTGCAACTTATTCTACAGAAACACAATAATAGTCAAGAGGAGATTTCTGATGGTGAGGATCTACATGAGGGCCCACCACCAATGGAGAGTAAGGGGACCAAGGCAAAGAAAACAGCTCTGAGTCTTTTTGCTGATGACAACGATGATGAAGATGAGGACCCTGGTGAAATAGTTCCTGCCCCTAAAATGTCCAAACCAGCAGAAAAAAATACACTTAAGGTTAGTTGTTTCACATATTTAGTGTTATGAGGTGTGAATTTGAATAAATTAAGTATGAAGTTTGTTTGTGTTGTATTTATTAAAGTGGTTTAGTTGTGGTTGTGTCTGTAGGATCATGGGCCCCATATTAAGAGCACAGGTGTATTTCAAGATGAGGAGCTACTCTTTAGTCACACACAACAGAGGGACAATGATCCAGATGTAGATCTCTTTGCCTCCCCTGTTAAACCAGCTGTGAGTCTACGCTATGATTAATTTTTATTAATTATTAATTAATCAGATTATTGATTAATTTCCATATATAATATTTTTAATAGCTGGACCACACACAAAACCAGTGGTTTAATTTCTGGACTGCTGTTTGAACATTTTCACTTTATGACACAAAATTTTCCTGTTAATGTAAAATACTAATTCCATCTCTTGGTGAATGGATATGATTGAATTTTACAGGTGGCAGCTCGGAGCTCACTGAAGCCTGTTGCCCCCACACTGTTTGAAGACAATGACGATGACGATCTCTTTAGTTCATCAAAATCTAAAACTCTTCCGGTACTGTTTGTTTTATAATCTAAACATGAATTAAAGTAAACTAATATATTGGGGTGGCACAGTGGCTAGCACTATTATCGCACAGCAAGAAGCTTCCTGGTTTGAGCCCCGGCTGGGCCAGGAGGCCTTTTTGTGGGCATGTTCTCCCTGTATCAACATGGGTTCCATAGTCCAAAGATATGCAGGTTAGGCGAATTGCTAAATTGCTTAATTGGTGGACATGCTAAGTTGTCTTTTGGTGGGTGAGAGTAAATGTGGATAAAACTGTGGTCATTGCTAAAAAATACAGTGGACATTACTAAATACTGTGCCGTAAAGATAGCCATAGAAGCTGGACTGAAATTTATTAGAAAGTAAATAAAAAACAAATATATTTCAGTGGTTCTTAACTAGTGAGTCACTAACATGCAGATAACCATGTTTTGGGGTATGGTTTAAAACAGTGGTTCTCAAACTTTTTACACCAAGTACCACCTCAGAAATTTTTTGCCTCTCCAAGTACCACCATAATGTTTTTTTAAAGTGTTTTAACATTAATTTATATTTAACTCAGTGATTCCTATGCGTACCACACTTTGACAATCAGTGGTTTAGAGAAATTTAAAAAAGGTATAAATAAGATAGAAAAAGAATAAGTTTATAAACTTTATAAAATGACGAGCATGTTTTCTGTATGAATTGTTGTTGATGCCAACATGGGGCCAATTAAACAAGCACATTTTGGTGCCAATACATCTGTTACTATAACTTGCCAAATTAGGCAGATTCCAGCATGGACAGGTTTTGAGACATGTCTGATTTGAAGTCCTGAACAAAACTGCTAAGGTAAAAGAAAATACAACCCAGATTTAGTTGAAAATCACAATTTATTTACTTTAGTAAATTCACAATGTGCAATTTTTTGTGTAAAATCTGGGTCCTGAATCAAAACGATTTAAGAACCACTGATATAGTTTTTTTGCAGGTTCTGTGTTATTGGTAATAGTTTATTTAGTTTGCTTAGGCCCTTGTAATGTTTATGTATACTGATTCAACATTATTCCTAACACAGAAAGTACCAGAGAAGCCAAGCAAACCTAAAAAAGATGACATTGACAAACCAATACTGACCATAAACAAGGTATGTTTATGAAAATATTTTGTTTTCAATTAAAGATGAAAACACTAGCAAATTAAATACATAATGGTATAGTTACATTTTTTCAGCACATACAAAACTTATGTGTGTTGCAGCAGCTTACAAATTTGGTCATTGTTTTATTTATCAATTGCCTTATAAACAGGCCCTATAAAATCTTAAAAAAACTCATCAAGGATTGGAGAACTTCAAGTAATTTTTTAATACAGTACCTCTACTGTTTATTTTCCATTTTTTCTACTTTTTAACTTTTTTGGCACAATCCATTAATATTTCTTTTGGGTGAAACACAAGCACAACGGTTCTGCCTTTCCTATATCATGAATGCATGTTAACTGCTAAAAATATTGTCTTCACACCAAATATCTTTGCCTGTTTTCAAATAACATTTTCACATTATTTGGGTATAGCAGAATGTCTGCAGCTTTGCATTAACATTGCCTGTCTTTGGGCCAGTGCTGTAAATAATTACTGCACCACCTTGACTCATAGGAAAGAACTTGCAGGGATCCACATCTGGTATTGTGTAGCTGAAATAGTGCCAAACAGACCTGCTGCTCTCTGATCTCAGCTTCTGAGCAAAAGGGTCTGTCTGTATTGATTTAAGTAATGTCACAGATGTTAAGACCTGTCTGTTCTTTTCAGGCTAGCTTAGCTGTCAACCCTGCCAGCCTTCTGCCAGGCGCTGTTCCAAGGATTCCAGGAGCTGTCACTGTAATCCCGGGCCTGGCACCCTCGTCCTTCCCTTCAGCTGCAAGGCCTCCACCAGCTGCTGATACCATCCTTGATCATCAGACCTCCAGTGAGGGAGGGGTGAGCTTTGACTCACCAGCTCAGGTCAACACATTAGAGAATGCTAACAAGGTAGGTCTGACAGAAGTATGCAGTTGTACAGGCTGATGGTGTCATGATCTTGGGATAGCTTATGTATCCTATCAAACCTGTTCCTGGAGGCACACCAACACTACACAGTGCAGATGTCCAATTTATCTGACACACCCATTCCAGGTTTTTAAGTAATCTGCGGAGCAGATGAGTTAGAATTTGTGTTCGATTAGGGGGACATCAAATATACATACTGTTGGTGTGCCATCAGCAAAAGAGTTGGGAAACTTTGGTCTAGATTTTTTCTATTTAATAGCTTTCCTTGGTCTGCAGAGTCGGGCTAAAGGTGCAGTGCGACGTCGACCCCAGACAAGGGCAGCAAGACACATGGCACAAAAGTCTGAGGAAGCATTTGGGCAAGTCCAACATGACAGTTCCTCTTCACAAGCTCAAGAAGCAGATATGGCTGCTTCACTACCGACCTTCAACCCTGTTTCATCTCGACCTTCAGCACTAACTATACCTGTCATCACCCCTGCTGCAGCCAAGATACCAGATGAAGCAGTCAGGCCAAAGATACTTCTTAATGCTGAAGATGATTTGTTTGATTCTGATGATCTATTTGCCACTCCATCCTTCACAAAGCCTCTGTCCTCCTCAAAACACAAAACAAAACTACCCGAGGAAGGCCTGAAAAAAACCACTAAGACAGAAGCTGTCATAGCCTCAAAGAAAGATAGGTCCTCCTTTGTTTTTGACAGCCATGAAGATAATCTTTTTACCACAGTGAAACAGAAACCAGTCCAGAAAGCCAAACCGATGTCTTTCCTTGATGAAGATGACGATGATATCTTTGGAGCAGGAAAAAGTACAGAAAAGTCCAAAACAGAGATCAGTTCTGCAAAGCCCACCATTTTTCAGGTAATTATCAAGCACTCTTTAATTACTTACAAAGCCAGTAATACAAAGCAATCCTGAGAGTAAGGACTGGTATTCTGTTTAATGTGACCCTGTTGACTGTGATATGCCTTTCAGTGCTTGATCCCCTCCTTGATCATACATTTTTCCAGAATGAAGTGGAAGAACATCCCGAATCCCAGAATAAATCCAAGGATGTGTCTTTGGATGCAAGTTTGTTTGACGATGATGTTGACATTTTTGCTGACTTAACCAGCACAACAGAGCCAAAGGAGAAGAAAGCAAAGAAGAAAGTGGAGACAAAATCTATATTTGATGATGACATGGGTTGGTTATCTCTGCAAAACATTGTTTCCTTTGTTACAAATTAAACTGTTTGCGTTTTATTTGAAATATGTGATACGCTACATTCTCTTCTCTCTGGTATCTGCTTTACACAGACGATATCTTCCCAGCAGCGGCTACAAAACCAACAGTAAAGCTGTCATCCAAGTCTAAGAAGAGCCAGCCTGCCCAGGATCCCAGCTCAGCAGCAGGAACAGGGCCCAATATTTTTGATGATCCCTTGAACGTGTTTGGGGGAAACTAAGTCCCATTCATAGCTATTATTTGCATAAATGTGTAGCAACGTTCATGGACTAAATGAAGGTAGACATAGTCTTACACTGAATTAATAATTTACACTAACTTTTTTATAAAAAAGGTAAAATAAAGGATCATAAGTTTGTTAACAACTTATGGCATTTATAAAGTCATCTAACTGGTAAATGATATAGCTGTCATGAACTGGCGTTGACATCTGCAGCAGTTTATGTGTCTGCCATTAGCACTTTAAAAAAAGAATAGTTTGTAAACAATTTTGGTTTAATTTTCCAACATGGTGCCGATTCTAAGACAACGTAAGTGCTCTGTCTTTTGTTGTTGACGTTTTTATATCTTGAGCTAAAGTTTCTTGTGTTGCATGTGAAATGATTTTTGGAAACTAAAGAAAATATATTTTATGAAATGTATGAGTGTTGAGTGTCTCTTCAAGAATCCAGACACATTGGAGGAGGACAAAAACCTCCAATGAAGTGGCGGATATGAATTCTTAATAGCTTTCAATATTATACACTGAAAATGTACATGACATGTTGTTTTGTGCTGTCTAGAAGCGGATATTGTCGCTTGTAGGCAGTCAATTGTTTGACGCTGCCAGGGTGACCAGGGTTAACATCCGGGGGACAGAAATAGGACCCGCGGGAATAGTCCCGCCTACCAAATATTACTATTGGATGAAAGAGAGTCTTGTTTCAACAATGGCTAATATGATTCGTTATTCTCACTGTCAATCAAGAACATCATAATAGACTGACTGTTTCCCCCTTTCGGATATTTGTATTGTATTTTAATAGGGCCTTTGAACCGCTTAACAGGGGAACAAAAGCAATTGTTTGTGACTCGCAAAAATAAGAAAACGTTTCTGCGTTGCTTCACGAACGGTGAAGCAACTCGTGAAGGAATTAGCGGCATGCGTGGATAGTTCGGTGGTCTGCATTTGCTCTTCTGCAACACCAACAACTGTATGAAACACCTTTAATTGGTAGTTTTTGTCAGGTTACAGTCAGGAGACTGGAGAATAGGACGCGTTTACTTTAGCTTTTACTTTTTAGTGTGAGAAGGCTGGGACATCAGCCAGCATTCTGACCAGCTGTCTGATCCCTGCTCATCTCATGATACAGTCAAGGTAAGATGACAAACTGGTGTACTGATAAAGTCTTTCATGCAAAAGTGACAAAGCTGGTCGGTTGGACCTTTAGATAGCTCATTTATTGGTTATTAAGTGATGTTGAGA
Source organism: Ambastaia sidthimunki (assembly GCA_036877625.1). Classification (NCBI taxonomy): domain Eukaryota; kingdom Metazoa; phylum Chordata; class Actinopteri; order Cypriniformes; family Botiidae; genus Ambastaia; species Ambastaia sidthimunki. The sequence continues at coordinate 21,374 of JAZGTK010005408.1, forward strand.
ATATCCAAATAAGTGTAATTTAAGTGACTGTTGTAAGTTTATTATTATTTGTTATGTAGAGATAAACATTTTGAATCTGATTGCTGAATATTTATCCTAATTCAGCAAAACATTCTGTATAAAGGTTTAACATAAATAATGGGCATGTTGTGCTTTATTTACTGCAAATTTGTAATATTTAGCGTTTTTTGAAAAGCTTAATAAAATATTAATATGAGCATTTCTCAAATCAAATTTATTTCTATAGTCCCTTTCACATTTTTGTAATTGTTGCAAGGCAGCTTTACAAAAAAACAAACATTTTAAAACAATCAGCTGAAGAAGACAAGAAAAAATAGAATAGAAAAAATAAATTTAGGAAACTAGGAAATGTATGATGTACATAGAATTTCTCTAATCAAAATCAATGTGTAATGTTTAACTTGCAACTTATTTTGTTGTGTAACAGGTCTTAACTACATAGTTTGCTTAACTGGTTTGTTTAATGCATAGATTGTAGAGCTCTGTGTTTTTTTTCTTGCCCACAGGGTGTATCTTCATGCATGATGTGTTTCTACAGTGACAGAGGTGGGATTACAGCCCTCACTCCCCCAGAGTTGAACAGAGTTTATTGTTGCTTCTCCCTGAAAACTGGTGGCTTCGTCTTGCAGAAATGACTGACAAGAGAACTCCACCTTTTTTTAATGATGACAATGTAGGCGTGGTGTACTACAAGCTGCCCTTTCAAGAGAGCATGGAGCTGTTCATAGAAACTCTGACAGGCACCTGCTTCCAGCTGCGAGTGTCACCGTTTGAGCAGGTCATCTCAATCAAGGCCAAGATTATGAGACTGGAGGGTAGGTGTCTGCTTTTGACTGACTTCTTTCATTATTTTTTATATAACTATAAAAGGCAACATGTTGCACCCCCGTAAATGGTTTGATTTAATGTAAACTTCCACCTGAGTCTGCCATACGCTAAGTTTCGTCTTGTAATATTAGCATCTCTCAGATAAGTTATGGAGCTCTGGTGGGCCTCCTGCAGTCTAAAATGCTTTAATCTAAAACTTTTAAACAACATCTATCTCTGATTTAATATTTGTTAGAGGTTACATGGGATATTTGTACCTCAGTTGTCACTGTAGGACTACATAGTTATATGAT